>JUFY01022644.1:42514-66445 GCA_001855655.1 Leptopilina clavipes
TTTTTTTTTTTTTTTGCATGATTCCAATATTTACCGTTTAGCCTACATTTCTCACAGGATTTATATACGTGCCATTTTTTGCGTTTAATTTTTTTTTTTTACTACTTTCTCGAATTTAAAATTTGCCGTGATCAAATATCCTTGTTACATAATACTAACAAAAATAAATCTAGTCATCTTCTCTGGTTTCGTAGAAAGAATTAAAATTTTTCCGCTTTTATAAAAATATCGAAAATTTTCGTATTTTTCTTTTTCTACGATTCAAAATAAAAAATATTTGTTTTAATTAGAGATATATTAATTTAATTTTTTTTTAATTTAGTGGTTTTTAATGATTTGGGATATTTCAGTGAATAGGAAAAAAAATAAAAAAATATGAATAAATTAAAATCTAATTGACCCGATTGTAATTATTAACTGAAAAGTTCAACTTGAGTAAAATTAATGTCAATTTAATGAGTGTTGATTTCTTTTTTCTTTTTTTTTTTTATTAATGTCGTTGAACTTGAGAGGAGGTCTAGACAAATTATTATCGAACGTGTACTATGACAAATATCATGAATCGTTTAGAAACTTCGAAGGACTTTAAAATGACTTTTACTGCATAAAAGTTTTGTCTATTATATGTACCTATTTTATACTTGTGTTGCTTGTCGAGTCATTCTGTATAGAGGCGATCACAAGAGGGGATGGCATTATGAAAGTCCACATTACGCCATAAGATTGCAATACCCATGTTTCTGATATGTGGCACGCTCGACCTGTTTTAGAAGACTGAAGAACATCACATGTTTATGGAAAAATTGCAATAGGCATTTTCTTACTGAAAAAAAATCTAAATTCATCTGTCATTTTTCAATTTTTTCTTTCCATTTTGATTTAAAATCATAATTGAAAAAAATTGTTTCATCCTTTATTTGTTGTTAATTAAAATATTTATTTTTCAGGTGTCAATTCTCATAAATAATGCTGGAATAGTTACTGGACAGAAATTTCTCGACACTCCTGATAAAATGATAATTCGAACTATGGACGTGAATATTATGAGCCATTTTTGGGTAAGTGTCTAAAAAAATAAAAATTGTTACAATTCAAAATTTTTAAAAATTAGAAAATCAATTTAACAAATTTAACTCACTGATGCGGCAAGGACTTTCCAATTGAAAAATTCATTAGAATTTCAGAGTTACAAAAGCATGTGCAGAAAGAACATGATTTCTTAATGCTGAAAGTCTGTTTCTCTCGAATCTAATCTCATTAGTTAGAGATTTTACTGGATTTTCAATTTTTATATTATATTAGTATGAAGCAATTGACACGTTTTAAATTTGTAAACGATATTTACAGTAAAGAAATTTTCCATTCATTTCGTAAGCAAGAATGTTTTTTTGGCATTAATTTCACGATCAAAAAGGATAAAAACGATTAAAGTTAATCGGCCTCTACAGGTCGAATATTTTGGAGTAAGGAAATTTTCCATTCCATTTATTGCGATAAACGTTACACATTTGTTTTTTTGGTATCTCAAGGGCAAATTGGAAAAAAAACAATTTTCATTGAATGGGTAAAGAAAATATATACTAAATTACAAGGACTATGGGAATTCAGTCAAGGAATTTGCAGTGAGAGGTACTTTATGCGCCCTATCTGACATGTTGCCGTTGGTCAGGTGCATAAACCGGTCGGATCACTCGTTTGTACCGTCATATCATTTGCGAAACTATCAAAGCCTTCCAAATAGAGAAAAATTATTAGATCAAAATGACAGGCACAATTAATTTTTTTAATTTGTCCTTTTTAAGAAAAAAATGGTTTTTTTAAAAATTTTTTTCTGTGAAATATCTCGATTTTGTCAATGAATAAAAATTTTATTTATTGGAACTAATTAAAATTTAATGTAAAGTACGTATTTTTATAAATAGAAATAGATCTAAATAATTGATAAAAAAAGAATTGTGAAAATAAAAAAATAGATAAACTTGATAAGTGAATGAATACATATTTCAATGAAATTGAGTTGTAAAGTTTACTTAATGACAGAAATACTGCCAATGATAATACAGGTGTAATTGACCTGGTTTACAACGATTCACTGAACGCCAACGATCCATGAATCTTCCGTATTTCAATGTCATGGTCGTTTCGAGAGAATCTCACTATACACCTTCCAGTCTCTTTTACCAGTCACGAGTTCACCTTTAACACTCCAGAGGATTTAGCATTTTTTGCACTTAATCCTCCTCTCAAATTTCCTGTTTTAAAAATTGCCATTTTTTTAATAACTTTTGTAAATTTACGCAGTATTTGTGTGTCTAATTGATATTTTATGCTTTTCAATTAGCACACATTAAATTTATGTTCTAAAATTCTTAATTATTTCCATATTGACCGATTTCTTGAAGAAATTTCAATTTTTTTTTTTTAATTTAAATCTTCAGTATTAATTGGAATATTATTTTTATTTGCCTAGCAGATAATAATTATAAACATAAAGTTATCAAATTTTCCGAGTAATGTGAAAATATTTAGGAAAGGGAAAATTGGATTTCTTTTTGTGAAATTAATTTTTGGATACTTTTATAATTATCTAATTATTGATTAATGATTTGTTTGTTACAGACAGTGAAGGCCTTTTTGCCTGAAATGCTGGAAGAAAATAAAGGCCATATAGTCAGTATAGCAAGTTTAGCAGGACATGCTGGAATTTATAAATTAGTAGATTATTGTGCATCGAAATTCGCTGCAGTCGGTTTCGATGAAGCTCTCAGAATGGAACTTGAGGTAAGCAATTTATTTTTAATATTAAAATACTAATTACTGTATAATTAAAATAATTGTAATTCATAGAAAAATTTTTTATTTATAAAAAGCGGTCGTGTATTAAATTTAATTTTTACACTAATGACTGTAAATAATTTATGACACATTTGACGTGTGTAATCAATAAATAAATTGAGCGAATGATAAAAAATTGAAATTGCAAAATTTAAACAATTTTTCTTGAGTAAGAAGTAATCATTGAATTCTTGTTTAATTTGATAAATAATTTCACTTGCAAAAAAAAAAGAAAGGATACAAAAAAAACCGTATAATTTGTAATAAAAGTATCTAACGGCATATTTGATAATCGAAGGTTGTCTCGTTGAATGATGAAATCCTTAATTTTTTTTTAATCTTGTAATAAATTTCGCGTTACACGTTTCACAGCAATGAATTTTGATCTTGGCTATAAACGATTTGACGTTCGGGAATATAAAATCTGCATTCTCCTTTATTTACGTATATATCAATTGACACTTATGACAGTGTTTTGCAATTACTGAAATAAACTTGAATTTGTCAATTTTAAAATGCGTAGTATTTGCGCAATATTTCGATTTGCCATCAAACGATTTAAATTTTAAGTCTCGGGATTTGAAATTTTTTTTAAATATTATTTTATCAAAAAAAGTAATACTACATAATTATTGTATAATTAATTGCAATTCATTTAATTTGAGTTAAAGAAAAAAATTGCAATAAAGATGATTGGAAATTGTATACAAAGTAAATTGGAGAAATTGCAAATGTTTATTATGTATTGGAATTTTTTGTGAATGACGAAGATTGTAATTTTTTTTTTTACGAGTTTATTTATTCCGTGCACATAAAATTAATGTTGATTGCAGGCTGAAGGCTACAATATTAATACCACGGTGATATGTCCCTACTTTATTCGCAGTACAGGAATGTTCGAAGATGTTCTTTCGAGGTAAAAATAAATCAATTATATATTTTCTTAACGTAATAAATAAGTAAATAAAAAATGAATAATGAAGAATTAAAAATAATTTGAAGCATTTGACTTTTATAGATTTTTTGTTGAAATATTTGCAAAATTATTTTTAATTTCTATTAAATTTGTAGTATTATAATTTATAATTATATTATTTTATTGTATTTAAAATATTTCAAAAGAAAATTCGAATATTTTGTAAATAGATGTATTTGAAAAAAAAATATAAGAATGAAAATAATTTTAGTCGAGAATTTGGATAAATTTGTTAATTAATTTTTGATCATTTATTACTTTTTTTAATTTGTTATTATTTGATTTAGTTAGTTTATTTATTATCATTAATTTTAAATTATATTTACAGTTTTGTGCCGACATTAAGTCCAAACGAAGTGGCTGACAGTGTCATCAAAGCAATGAGATGTAATGAAAAATTTGCAATTCTTCCGGGTTATTTGCAGATAATACTAGCGTTGAAATGGTAACAAAATTTTAAATTTATATATTTCAAAAATCTACATTTTTGAATTTACTTGAATTGTACTTGTAAACAAATTTTCAAATGTTTGTTAATTTTTCAGGATGTTCCCGTGGACATGCGTAAAAATGTTTCTCCGGGGTCTTGTGAAAGATGCAAGTCCAGGTTCAGGAAAGCCCATTGTACTGCCAGAAAAATCGGAAGTAACAAATGAGCCTACCAAAGATCAAAATGGATCTGCATTACATCAGCAATTAACTAGACGTATTTCTAGTTCCGAACGAAAGCCCTAGATTACAAGCAAACTAAAAATGTCCATTTTTCTCTTGATACGATGGATTTGTAAAAAAAAGAAACAAAGAAGAAATTGGCGAAGGTTAATGAAAAAAAAAACATTGAAATAGTTAATTAATTTTCGAAATGAAAGAACGAGCAGGGAATTTAGCAGTGAGGAAGGAAGCGGAAATTGACGGGAACGAAGCACGCTTTCGCGAGCACCTGCTCATTCAACAGAACCATGTGAATCAAAGGTGTTCGTCTATGGAGAGAAGTAAAGACGAAAACAGCAACAAAAAAAAGTAGCACAAAATTTGCTTTGATTTTGCAAAAAAAAATGAGATACGGAATTTTCATCAGAGGAAATAATTTATCGTAATTTTCGGTAATTTCTTTGTATTAGAAACTTAAATCGATTAGCAAACGTTCGCACACAAATAGTCTTCCATTTAAAAAAAAAGAATAACCTCAATATTAATTCCTTGGAAAGAAAAAAGTTCTTTTCTAATTAATTTATCGGAAAAATATTTAAATTAAATTATATAGTCAGCGGGACCATAAAATCATATTTTTCTAATTTTAAGAATGTTTAGTATTTTAAACTTATTTAAAAAATACACTACAGTTCATGGATTGAACATGTTTAAGTTTATGTGACTTTTTTTCTTGTAAATTTGTAAATTTTATTTCAATTGCCATTGAAAGAAATGTCAGGCCTAGTGCCATTACTTGCCTCTAAAATCGCTGAGCGATTCTTTATTATTAATGACTGTATAGATGTTAAGATATATTTGGAATCCGATTTTTTATTGTAAGATTGTATTTTTAGAATAAAAAAATTTATCAAAATATCTGTTGTAATTTTTTAAAAACATTTTTAAATTTTCGCTTTGTTTCGTATATTAATGGGGTAATTATGAATTAAGAGAACTATGTTCATTTATAGACATTGTATTTACTTTGCCAACATATAAATATCATATAAAGATTATTAGAAATAGACTCTTTGACTAATAAATTACATTTCATTCTTTCTGATTTTTAACTTATGTCACTTACACAACTTGACACACTGCATTCTTATTTTCTAGATTAAGAAAATCTATTTACAGATAATGAACTGTTTAATCATGCGATTTTTAAAAATAATTAGAATTCATTTAAAATAAACTTGAATTAATTAACGGAATATGTCGAAAGTTTGGAATGTTCAAATAAACGAAATATTTTCTTTTTTTTAACATGTTAAAACTACAAACAAAAAAGTACTACATTAGTTTTTACAAATGTAAATTGAATTAAAAGAAATTAATAAAAATATTTTCGTTAGACTGAACGTTCAATGATTGAAATCGAGTATTGATTCGGTTTTTGTAGCAAAAAGAAAAATAAAATAAACGCTGTTTACAATTCAATACGTTACTTGGGTACAAAATACTTTTTCTTTTTAGATATTAAATTACTATTTTTTTCGTGTAAAACAAAGAAGACTTTGTTATAAATTAGTTTCTTGTGAGATCGGGTTAAATTAATCGATGAACAACTAATTGAACAAAATTAGTTTTTTTTCTGAAACTAAAGTTAATATACTAAAATATTTTGTATTTTGTTTGTTACCTAATTTTGCGCTGCAACAAGTTGCACTGTTTCTTGACATTTAATGTGATCTTGTTTATTTATTGACTCTTGAAGAGTTTCATTATTTTCGGATTCTTCGATTAAAATTTCATTTTCTTCTAATTTTAAGAGATAATTTTCTTCATCATCCATCATCTCCTGTGTATCACCTATTTCATTTTCATCTGCTTTTTCAACCAGTGCCTAGAGAAAAAAATATATTAGTATTATCGTGATTAAAAATATTTTTAAGGAGGTTTAATATCAAAAGAAAATTGTTTTTTTTTTAAATATGTACCTTATTCTCAGGATGCTTTTCCAAATATTCGTTCTTTGCGTCCCGTATCATTCGAGTTACTTTGTTCCTTAAATCTTTAAAATTTTCCCATTCATTGGCATCCTTACTTTTTCTTGCTTTTGTATAAAGTTTATTTTTCTTTTGAATTTCTGTTCGTATTGCGTCAGTCATCCAAGGTTTTTTTAATTCTAGTTCCTGTTAAATACAAAAATAAAATTGTATTATCATTTTTAAAATACAGTATCATATCATTAAAAATATTTGACAAATTAGTACACACCCAAAGGAAACTGCTTTTTTAAATTGTTTTTCGGAAAAAAAAACATTTTCTTCGCAAAATATATATACTTTAACAATTACTGTAATAATATTTTACCAAAAACATTTTACAATTAAAATTTAACGTTATTTATTTATAAAAATGAGACAAATTAAATTTATGAATTTTTGTATCATTTAGGATCATTCACCAAAGTCAAAAAAAAAAAAAGTAGAATTAGTATTAATATTTTTAAAATTGGTAACGACTTTGGTTGAAAGAAATAATTTTAGAGACTAGACTAGTGAGAAAGTAAAAATTTAAATGAAAAACAGGAAAGCGCGCAGATACCTCGAGTTTGTTGACTTTTTTGACAATAATGCCTTTGTTCTTGAGAGTGTTATTTCCTTGAAGGAACCTTGGTCGCATAAACATATGAGGAGGCATACCTCGAGGACCAGGTCTCAAGGATGGACCACGTAACCCCCTTGGCCCCATCATCGGTGGTCCAATTGAAGGACCGCAACCGATTCTGGGACCAAACATAGGCAGTGGACCACCCGGTCTCATTATAGTACCTGGCCTTGGAGGAGGCATTCGTTGACGAATTGGAGGTGGTATCCTTTGCTGCATTGGCGGTGGCATCCTTTGTTGCATCGGTGGTGGCATTCTTTGTTGCATTGGTGGTGGCATCCTTTGCTGTAACGGTGGTGGCATTCGTTGTTGCATCGGTGGAGGCATTCGTTGTTGCATCGGTGGTGGCATCCGCTGTTGCATAGGAGGAGGTATTCTTTGTTGCATTAAAGGAGGATGATGATGAGGAGGAGGTGGAGGCATGCGTTGTCGCATTGGAGAAAACATTCCATTCCTTGGTAGTGGCATCCTCATTGGTGGCATTCCTGGTGGAGGTAACCTAGCACCAAATCTAGAAAGCAACGGTGGTGGCGGTCGCATGCCGGGCAATGTCATTCTCATTCCCAATAAAGGTCCAGGTCCTCTGTTAATTGGACCCATTTCTGTTTTCTCTCTTTTCAAAAAAGAAACTCTATTCACTTGTGAATTGTAAATTCTCGTATAGAAAAATTAAAAACAAATTCTTACTTGGTGTATAAAAGATCCCCCAAGAACACTATGTAAAAACTTGAAAATTTTCAAGATTATGTGAGAAAATGACTGAAATATACAACTTGAATATTATGCGAATATAGATTTTTTCCACTGTTATAACGAGAATTCGAAAAATATATAATACTTCTCACTTTTTAAAGATATTTTGCGGTGTATTTTTGAGGTTAGCGTTTTTTCCGTTTATTGTTTGCACAGCTGTGTTGCGAAATTTTATTCTATGAAGTTAGCAATGAATAATCGATAAACATTATGTATTGTAATTGGTGGAGAAATATTTCGGAAATATGACCCACCAATGAGAAGAAGATCATCATTTGTGAACGGTACTTAATCAACTTTATTCAAAGTTTCCCAACCCTGGTCAAAAACAGTTGTTTACAAATGTTTTACAACGTACTTGATTTGAAAAATAACATAGATTTTATTATTTATAAATAAAACAATTATGCGTGTTTAATAAGTGATAAGAGTAATAAATTAAATCTTCGGATAAAGTAAATGATTTATTAAAAATGTATTTCTAATTATAAACAATATCAGGTGTATTAAAAACATTTTACATAAACAAACTTCGTAAGTTTAAACTTTTACAAAATTCTTTAATATTTATATAGACCATTATATATTATTAATAAATTTATTGTATTTGATAAAATTCTATTTTACAGAAAAATTATTTTAAAAATTGAATATTTTCAGTTGCATTATTTACAATAGACATATATACATTGTTGGAACAACATGCAACAAAATCAAACAAACATGACAATTACTTCCTTTTATCAAAAATCAAATACTCAGAATAATATGGGAGTGGAAAATATTTGCAGTGGTAATCTCATGAAAAAATGTACTTTATGGGAAAATCAGAATTATAATACAACAAAAATAAAGTTAATTTATAATTGCATAAAAGAGGAGACGAAAAATAACAAAGAAACAACAAACGAAGCGTGTGTAAAATTGGGAAGAATCGTTTTAATCAATGAAGCTATTAAATGTCAAAACTTTCCCAGCAATTCAGAAAATATTCAAGAACCTATTGCTTTTCTTGGAGTTCTCGATACAATAAAACATGAGCTTGATGAGAAAGCGAAATTGGCAATAAAATGTTTCGTCGAAGCCAAATTAAGAGAGAGAATATTTAAATTTACTTCTCGGTAAGTGTTTATAATTTATGAAATTGTAATTTAAGAAAACTAATTAAATTATTTAATATTTCAGATACATGGAATTAGGAGGAAATATGAAAGAAATATCGAAAAATAAAGAAACTGTTAATAGTAAAGTATATTCAGAAAATAATGAATTAGTATTGTTAAATTGGTCAAAAAAAATTGACGAGATCTACTTGACTTATAAGAAAAGTTTACACAATTTCTTTAAACTTTTGACAACCTGGGGAGAATGTAAAATAGCATTAAGTGAATCAAGATTTAAGAGTACGGAATTATCATTAATTCAAGCGCAACTTGCCGAGACGCAAACAATTATCAGCAAATTGTCCTGTCATTTACGATTATTTTTGGAAACGCCATCATCAATTAAAAGTTTTCGAATTTTAAAAACGAATCTTGATGTTAAATTAAATGAAATTGATGACGAAATACAAAGAAAATTGTCAAGGCAAAAAGAATACGACGATCTAAAGTGTACAGAATATGATGATATTTTAAAGAAGTATATCGATATATGTAATGCGGTGAAGAAACGAAGTCTTATTCTCGATAGATTATAGGTAAGCTCAAAAGCTAATTTGTAAATTATAAAATTAAATAGAATTTTTACAATTTTTTGAAAATATTTCTACTAAAGTCATTTATTAATTTTGTATTTAATTTTACTTTTAAAAGCATCATTTTTATTTGAAATATTCAGTTTTCAAATATTTAAAAAGTAAAATTTTATTTAGTTAAAAATATTGTCTAATTGCTTGGATAAGAGGAAGATAAGTAAACTGTTCTATTTGTATAGAAGAATGGAGATTAATTTCGACGAGAAAAATTGGTCCATTCAATTCCTATTGTGATCAATTTCTACGGTATCATATTTTTACTAATATTTGTCTTCACATTCGTCTCTTTATTTAAGTATATTTATCTATACGACCAAGAAATCCTTAGGGATGGCATGATATAATGGAAAATCAATGATTAAGCATGCGCATTGAAAATTTATCAGCACAACGCAGAAGGATCTATTACAAGTAGACGTCATACTACTGAGATGACTTTTGAGAAGATATGTACCATTTCATGTTCTCTTCTTGATCTTAAATTAAAAGTGTGCTTTAACGGTGGTGCAATGAATAAGATAAAATTAAAAAGGAAAAAAAAGAAACAGACGTTCAGTCGACATAGAAAAAAAATGTGGAAAATATTCAAAAATTTTTGAATTCACTAGTTAATTTTAAACGGAACGTTAAATCGGAATTTTAAATATTACTATAATGAAATTATTCTCAAGATTGTAAAATATGTTTTCTTGGGTAAATTCTCTGTCATTAAATTATATTTTTTCTTAATTATAATGTTCAAATAATTCTCTAAATCGAAATGCATTTAAATTTTGTTTTTCTAATTTTTTATTTAACGCATTTTTATTTTCGTAATTATAAAAATTTTTATAAATTTTTAAACTTTTCCAATGGCAGAAAACAATGGGTAAGTAGACAATTTTTAATTCGACAAATTTCATTGATCGACATTCTGCATCAAGATTGTGAAAGAACTCAGGAAGAATAAAAAAATTTTTTTTATTTAGAATTGAATGTCTGAAATTATTGTAATTTAATTAATTTTTAATAAGAGAAGGAAAATGCACTGTTTTTCGTTTTAGGACAGTGATGTGTGAATTTTTCTTTTTATATTCTTTTATGATCTAATTATCGACTAATTCCGCTTTTTCAATGATTAAAGATCTATTTCTTCCGGCTTTAAATGCTAGCAATGGAGCTGAAATTAAAATGGATGAAGATAATCTTCACATTTATTTTATTGGCAACGAGATCATTTTCGTTAATTACAGCCACAAATAAAGAATTTCGAGACACGTGAGTAATTTTCATAATTTTACGGTCTGAACTGTTCAACTATCAAGGTATGAAAATTTAATTCCATAATAAGCTAAGAATTGTTAATTAGCGAATTTTTTTAACTTTCTATTACTAATTTTTTCAATTTCATTTTTCAAGCCATAAAAAATTCTTTCTGTCGATTTTTTAAATTTAAATTAAATATATAATTAATTTAAATAAAAAATCAATGAATGAAATTTTTAATGCTTAAGAAAATAATTATTTCAGAGCACAGCCTACGTGGCAAACAATTCGTAATATTCTGCAATATATTCCGAGAATAGAAAGAGAAAATTTCGAGCAGATCGAAAATATGGAAGTTCAAGATTTAGAAAAGTGAGCAATATTTGTAAAAAATCAAATACAAAAATATATCTTAATTAAATAAATATATTTTCATTAAATATTTTCAGAGCTCAACCCATGTGGCAACGTATTTTAGAAATGAATCCTAGAATTGCAAAGGAAAATTTTATATGGATGGAAAATGGACAAGAAACTGAAAAGTGAGCAAATTTTAAAATTATATTAAAATAAAATTATAATTTCGACAATATTAATTAAAAACAATTGATCTTGAACAATTAAAATGTAAAAAAAAATTGAAGAAAATTTTCAAATAATTTTTCAGTGTAAAACGTGGATTGGACTTTGGTTTAAATCGTGGATTAAGTGGCACGCAAGCAGGAAAACATTTAATTGGATTGACAACCGCTAATTTTGCTAATGGACCAGGAAGAAGACGTCGTTCACAATAAAAGAAAATATTTCCAAAATCATCTGATTAGTTTTCCTAATTGTATTTAATATTCATCAAATAAAATGAATTACTCCTCAATATTAATGAACAATTTCAAGCATTTTTTATTAATGATTATTTGTCATAAAGGAGAATGAATAATTTCTCAACGTTCTTATGTATTTTTTTTTATTTATAAAACAAAATAAAGTATATTAGTTATTTCTAATACAAAAAGCAAAATTAATAGTAAGTTTTATAAACAGTCTTAAAAATACAATATTAAGTCAAATTTTTTATGTTCATTTTACGCAAATTGGTATAATGTACATTGAAACGTGTTTCTTAAATATCAAACATACCGAAAAGTTCGTTTAAGTAAAAAAACGTTGCTTAACATAAAGTTAGAGAAATTTACTTTTTAAATTTAGAAGTATTTTTAGTTTTTAATTAGAGAAATTAAAAAGTAAATTTCTTCTGTTCTTTCTTTACATAAACTTTATGTAAAGGTAGACAAAAAAAAATGTAAGTGATTTTTAATTTCTTCCAATTTTTTCAATTTCATCTACATCGTCTGTATCTAAAAGTTCAATCTTTTTACTAAAGTGTTGTTCAATTTCACGACATAATTGCATTGCGTGATCACTGTCAATCAAGTTGATAGCAATACCCGATTTTCCAAATCTACCGGTTCTACCGATTCGATGTAGGTATGTTTCACAATCTGCTTTTCGACTTTGATCCATGGGCAAATCGAAATTTACGACAATAGTCACTTGCTCGACATCAATTCCTGTTGTAAAAGAAGATATTTTACTGAAATAATAATTTTTTCTAGAAAAGAAAGTACATAGGTAATTATTGACTAAACAAACCTCGAGCTAAAACGTTCGTTGTGATTAAAACTTTCTCAATTCCATTTCTGAAACGATCCAATACATCAATACGTTGCTGTACTGTAAGTTCTCCAGATAAAATAGCAACAGCGTGTCCTTCTTTGGACATTTTTTCTGCGAGCCAACCAGCCGTTCGTCTTGTCTATAAATAAAAATTTGTTCTTGTTTTTAAATTCATTTCTATTTTGTTGAAGAGAAATTTTTTGAGAAATGTTTTACACAGTAAAATAACTCACGTGACAGAAAATAATTGCTTGGCCAATTGTAATATTTCCGTAAATGTTCGTCATTGCTGTATATTTTTCTTCCATATTTTTACATTTAACGTAATATTGTTTAATATTATCCAAACTCTCCTGTTCACGTAAAAGTTTAATAATCAAAGGATTCGGTACAATAATTTCGGCAAAATCCATAACTGCCTCTTCATATGTGGCTGAGAAAAACAACATTTGACACGTTCTTGGAAGTAATTTATGAATACGTATACATTGATCTTGATGACCTTGAGTATCGATCATAACGTCTGCTTCGTCCAAGACAAAAACAATAATTTTCGTGAGATCGAAAAATTTAAATTTCACCGCCCAATCCAAAACTTTTCCTGGTGTTCCTATTATTATATGATCTTCTATTTTCGAACCTCTAGGTACTAAAATATAAAATTAAAAATACGAGGAATTTGATTACAAAATTTTTTTAACCAAATTTTATTTATATTTTAAAAAGAGAATTTTTTAAAAATATTTCCGTAATATTTGTTCCGTATTTAGAAAATATTATTAATTTATTATTAGACTCCAACTGGAGTTTGAGAATTATTGATAACTCAATTACTCGATTGGCAAGTTTATGTTTACACATGAGACTAGATGATTAAATTTCAAGTTACAAATTGATACTCACTTTCTTCTCCTCTAACTGCAAATTTTATTTTAATTTCCGGGCAATATTGCGACATTTTTGCTGTTACTTCACCAGTTTGGACCGCTAATTCATAGGTGGGAGATAAACACAATACTTGTGGATACGGTTTTGATGTATCTACCCTGCTCAACATTGCAAGAATAAATGCAGCTGTTTTTCCCGTTCCTGATTGCGACTGAGCGATCATGTTTTGCGGTCTATAAAGAAAAAAGAAAGAAAATTTATTAACCGAGAAATTGGATAATAATTTAAAAATATTTATGCAAATAATTGATTACGGATCGGCAAGAAGTGTCGGCAGTGCAGTTTCTTGTATTTTTGAGGGTGCATTGAAACCCATTGCATAGACTCCTTTTAGTAATTCTGGTTTCCTAAAAAAAAAACGAATCAAAATCTTTAACATTTGTCTTCTTTAAATAATAAAAAACAAATGAAAATATTTATTGACATTAAGAAAATGTCTTACAAATGCAAGCCTTCGAAGGATTTTATACTGTATAAAGGTGATGAAGGATCCTTTCTCTGTATCTCTATGTCACGTGTCGTTTCAACGAGACCTTTGCGAATAATTTTTTGCAACAACGACTTGTCGGCCGCTGATATTAGTTCTGTGCTTTCATCAGTTTCACTAGAAGTAGTACTACTTTTTTCGATATTTAAACTTGACACCTGAAAAACATTTTTTATTCTTAGTTATTTAATGAACTCTCTCTATACATTATTTTGATTTTCAAATATCTTAAAACGAATCTGTCCGCGTCTATCATTATTCAATTTTTTAAATCAATTCTAAGTATATTTTGTTGATAAAAGATAAGGTCATTTGACCTTCGTAGGCTAAACCAAACAAGGTATATTTTGTTTTTAGTCATTTTTGTAGAAACGTCCAATAATGGAAATAATTGTTCGTAATATATTGGTCTGCTAGAAACAATTATAGATCTTGAAGTTGAAAAATTAAAAAAGAAAATTTCGCTTGAAATACATTAGAAATACTTCGTCAATAATTGTTTAAAGCGCAATTTTATCGTTATGACAAGAGGTTATGCCGGAAACAGTATAAGAAAAACGATGTTACCTGTGACGCTAATTTCTCCTGATCTTGAGCATATTTGCCCCAATCAATTTTTCCCGCAGCCATTTTTGTCGTAGTGTTTGCATTCACGATAAGGACCTATTTTTATTACCAATCCACTTAATACGTGTAGTAAATAATTAAAAATTAACTGACAAAATTTCTTAACGTTCTGAACAGAAATTTGCTCTCAGGGTAGGGTTGCACAGACAAGACAAGCTATCATGAAGAACAAGGTTGTGAAGTTAAATAAATAACTTCCATAATAATCAGGGTTGAGTTGTGAAAATTGTCCAAGAGAGCCATATGAACTTAACATAACTGACAATTACGTGATTATGATTGGTGGAAAAATTTGAATTTTGTAAAAGTGCCTTTAATTTAAAATGTCATTGTTTTGAAACATCATCGGACCATTTTTCAGGGTAATTGGGACCAATAAGGATTATCAAAATGGTTTGAAAATTATATATTTTAATTACTTATTATTATTAATTATATATATATATATATATACATAGTTAATTATATATTTTAATTTTTTATTCTACAATTTCACGTCGTTTGATGACTTTCAATAATATATAGTTTCTTGACTCATTGTTATCAGATTATATTGTTTATATATATCTATATATATGTCTATACATATTTTTTTATTTATCATTTACTGATAATCTGTTTGGTATTTTTTTCAGAATTCTTTGTACCGAGTATTTGTATATGGAACGTTGAAACGTGGTGAACCTAATCACAAATTAATTGAAAGCACAACGAATGGCTATGCAAAATTTTTAGGTTCTGGAAAAACAGTCACTAAATATCCATTAATAATTGCAACAAAATTTAATGTTCCATTTTTATTGAAAAAATCTGGAATTGGTCATGTGAGCTTAAGAATCATAACAGACAGTTTTTCTTTATACACTTTTTTTTATTTCTTCTAATTTTTTTAAATAATCTTTTACTATTTATTTTCAGCAAATAATAGGAGAAGTTTATGAGGTTGATACGGAGATGTTAAAAAAATTAGACGAACTAGAGGAACATCCTAATTTTTATGTACGAACCGAAGAACACATTCTTTTAAATTCACAGGATCAGAATATTTCCGATACAATATTAAATGAGGTATATGTTTAATTTTTAATTTTTTATAAAATAGTAAATGATAAATAATAATATAAATCATGTGCATATAATTATAACTAATAGAATTATTTAATTATAGAACAGCAACAATTTCATTTTAATGTTTCTTTTAAATAAAAGGCGATTTTTCATTTTCTAGAATACCAGTTTAATAAAAGCATGGATATATTTCTTACCGAATTTTAAAACTGAATTGCTTGAACAGCAAATGTTTTCGTCTTATAGTAACGAGGGAAGTCATGGTTTAAAATATAAAGAAAGGTATCTTCGAGATCCATCCTTTAATCATCGAACAGAAGTTATTGCATGATAATTAAATTCTTTGTTCTCTCATTTTTCATCAATGCCAATTAATCAGGGTAATCAGTTATATTTTTATTATATGTTCATCAATAAATTAAGTTTTATTTTGTATCAAACGTTCATTAATAATTAATTAAGTTTTAAAACGTTGTCATTAGCATACGAAATTAATTTTATATTTTTACAGAGAAAATGAATTCGCCAAACCAGAAGATGTTTCTTGAAAGAAAAGGAACAAAATAATTTAATTAGACAATTAGTAATTACAAAAAAGTGAGAGAAGAGTGCCACTGTATTAAAGAAATCGAAGGTAAAATTATCTTATTTTAATAAAGAAAAAAAAAGGTTTCTACTTCTAAAAAAGAAAGATTTCAATTAGATTGAAATTTCTTTTAATAATCAAATTGCTTACAGAAAAATAACGATAATAAATCACTTTGTTTTTTTGTTAAATGACGAACTTCTTTAAATAATAATAAATAAAATCAATATTTTTCGAACCAGTAGAATTGATTGACCATTAAAAACCGTTATGTATAAATTTTTTTTTAACCTACATTTAAAATGATTATTTCTCGACGATTCAATTTTATCCGATTATTAATTAATTTCTATTATAATTTAGGATTATATTGTGTTCTTATTATTCGCATTTTATAAAAAGACATTATTTTACATTTGATAGTTTATTTTGAGAATTTTTCGTCACATATGCTTGCATCACATACACTCGTTCGCACTTTCTGTCATTCTGTCGTTTTTCACTCAACAGGAGTAATTGAAAATAATTATTTCAATAACTCCGTATAACAAAAATTATTATCAACGTGAACCGACAAATCAGAAATTCACTTCGAGAATGATCGTTTTTTTAAAAAAAAAAGAAAGCAATATCGACAAATTCGGTGATCGTAAAAAAAGTACTGGATCTTTTGAAAAATCTATTACAATAATTTAAAAAGAAAAAGAACACATAGTATACAATACAAATAATAATTTGGATTACAAATGCAAATAGTCGCAAAAGAATAATAAATTATTATTAAAAAAAAAAAAAAAAAAAAAAATTGGCCAATATTGTGCAATTATTTAACAGGAAGAGCTTTTTTTCCTTGATTAACCAAGATTACCCAGTTACTTGTTTTTTTTCTCTCCCTTAATATAAATAGGCGCTCTTTCAGAATTTTCTTCATAAATAATCACTAATTTCATTTCCTATATAAGAGTTCCAACCTTGGCCTGGCTTCGTACCTCTTCAATATTCTATGCAAATAGCACCCCAAAAATATTTTCCATAAAACAATCTCTTCGCTAGTCTCACACAAACACCTGTGCCACTTACAAAACAAAAATAAAAAAAAAAGGAAACTTACGCTAGAGAAGAAAAATTATTTAAACAAGCATCAACAAAATTACAATCCTTCACTCGATTTTTTTTCCTATTCAATTAAGACTTATAAAGTCTTTCATTGGTTTCGAAGCCCAGCCTCGAATATTCTCTTTTCTATATATATTCGTATAATTTCCTTTATTTAACTATATAATGTTAACGGCGTTTTTAAGAAAAATTTTTTAATTGCATGAGAATTCACGAAAAATTTGAATTTAACAATAATATTCTTTTTTTTCCTAGTGATTGTTCAATAATGTGCAAATAGAAATTCTTTCATTTTAAAAGATTAATTTACGAAGTCGCAAAAACAAAAGTACATTTTCTTTACACGATAAATGCAATGATCGGTCAATACATTATAAAGATGATAAAATTTATAAAAAGCTTGACTGACACTGCTTTTGAATTGCTTTTTAAGAGAGGTAGCTAACGCAATGATAAAGAATATAAATTTAATTGCGGTTGATCTAAATTGCCATAATTAATAAAATGCTCTATCAATTCTAGGCTATTTCGAAATAATAATAATTAAAAAAAACCGCAACGCTTCACAACAATTTCGTAAGGAAAAAATATCCAAGAAAGCAACAGTCTTATGGACGAAAGTGAAATTTGACTGTGGCTTTTTAAAAACATGGTTGTACATTTTAGACGCAAGAGGTACATGGTGTGTACATCCAAGTTACAAAAGGTGTGTAAAAAGGGGGGTTGTAAATGTTAAGGCGTTACACACGAAAGCTTAGCCTATCAAGTTTATTTTGTTTTTGTAGCATGACTGGGCCGCAAACTGGAGCGAGGCAATGACGAATTGATTGTTTATCATGTAATCAGACATATATTGTCACTTTCAGCTCTGATTTTGTGATAATGCTTCAAATTTATTGCCCAAAGAAAGTTTTGGTGCTTGTGATTGTGTTTCATGTACACCCATCGATCTACTGCCTCCTTTATTTCGAACTTCTTCAAATGTATTGTCCTCTCGTTTCCTGTAATTATTAAATTAACCCTTTCAAGTTTATCACCATGTCATAACATTGAATAAAAAAGTATATTTTTAATTTTAAGTGTTAGTGTAATAATTAAAAAAAAAAACTAAGACAATGTGTAGAATATACCGTCTGCCCCATGGTCCGGATGGTTCGTTACTCTGTTGTTGCTTTGAACTTAAAGTGGGGAAATATTGTTCATTATTGATGTCAGGTGCAATATTCTTTGCTCGTTGTCGCGGACTAGCTGCTGAAGATGATTGATTCCTTAAATGCGGAGCTCTATAACTACTGCTGGTGACTTTTTGTGGTTTCTCTTGTACTTCCGGTTCAACTTCTGTTTGTGGTGGTAATTCTGGTTTTTTCCAAGGACCACTGTGTTTGGTGCCGGGTTCTCCTGATTCTCCATCCGAACTATTATCTCCTGTTCCTCGGCCATCGTCAGATTCTGCATCGGTCGACTCGGTCACTTGCAAATTTCCAATCTTTAATCCTGAATAATCCTTCTTTTCCTCCTCGAATTCCCTCCATTCATCTTCTTCCTATTATTACAAATTAGTTAAATAAAAAGGAAATTTTTTAAATAATCAATTGATTTTAATTATTACAAATTCAAAACCAATCCAAACTTTATTGAAGAATAAATAAATATTCATTGTAAATATGTATTAATTTTACACATAATGTGAATTTAATTTTGTAAATCATTTTAATTTTAACAAATGTTCGAAAATGACAATCATTGGAATAAATTCACATATAATATGGAAAATTTGACTGACTAAAAAATATCCTTGAGTAAATAGTCATTTTTTAACGAAATTTAAGAATGCATTTTGAAAGTCATTAAAACTTATGTAACAATCGGCTTTACTGAGTAAAAATTTTCAATGATCGTTCCATGAGGTCTCGGGGTCCTCTGAATTGTCGATTTCTCGACAATTCGGAGTGACGTTTGCGAGATCAAACATAGCAATGGCCGAAATCCACTTTCTAATGATATTTCGAAATGAGGTTACAAATGATTGTACATAATTTTTTCCTTTTCCAAAAAATAATAATCAAATTACCTCAACTTGTTGCACTTCCTCACCCTCAGGATTTGTTGGTTTTTCTTTAGGTTTTGGTTTTTCAATACGCTTTCCAGTTTCTTCCAATTTTTTCGCTATCTCTTCGGTCGTTGTGAATTTTTTTCCTTTTGCTTTTTTGCGATCCTTTTTCGCGAAAAAATCATCTAAATCGGCCATAATGATTATGTGTTAATATACACGGAGTCTTGGGAGATAATTTCTAGGCAACACCGACAGTTATTTAAAATTAAATCACCATTCGCAACAGAACAGCAAGATACCGCATGGGGTTGCATGCGACACGAGTCCTTCTTTTGACCGGAAATCTGTTAGTCATTTATTTACTATGCACTACGTTAGTCATGTAATTGAAACAGAACTGGGAATGTCAAATTTCGGCAATTCTCGTGTTTGTGAATTCACCTTTAAGGAAGTATGTGCAAATGCGCCTTTATGGTGAATTGTGAACTTCATTAAAGATTCAAAACAAAGTGTGAAAACGTAAATAAATACAAATTAGACGAATTAGTTGTTTTGTGACTTAATTATTATTTATTTATCATGAGTAGTGATAAAAGAGAACACAGTGATAGTGAGGAAGAATGGATCGGTCCATTACCGTCAGAAGCTGCACCGGTAAAGAAAAAAAGAGGTTTGTTTAATTATAACCTATAAATCTGTCATATCTGTTAAATAGAATTATTTCTAATTTATTATTCATCTAATCTCATTTTTCTATTTTTTAATGTAGTTTTGGAATACGAGAGGGTTTATGTGGACAATTTGCCATGCAGTGAAACTTACGAAAAAAGTTATATGCACAAAGATGTAATTACTCATGTTTTGTTGACAAAGTAAGTTTGACATTTTCTACAACAAAAACTATAATTAAAATATTATTTTTTTTTAATAAACAATAATCGTTCGAGTAAAATAAATCGCAATTTTTGTTTATTTCAGTAGAACCAATTTTGTAATAACTGGTAGTTGTGATGGCAGTATCAAATTCTGGAAGAAACAGGAAGAATTGATAGAATTTGTGAAACATTATCGTGCTCACTATAGATCGAATATTGTTGCATTATGTTCAAGCAGTAATGGTGTTCATGCTTGTACAATCAGTAATGACAAAACAATGAAAGTTTTTGACGTCATAAATTTTGGTAATTAACGGAATGAAAAGCAGTTTTTTTCCAATTGAATTTTATAAAAACGTTTTATTATTATTCTTTTTTCTTTACAGACATGATTAATATATTGAATCTAAACTATATACCTTCATCTGCTGAGTGGATTTATTCCGATGGCGATGCTATTCCTGCGGTTGCAGTAGCAGATCAGGATTCAAATAAAATTTATATTTACGATGCTGTAGGGAATTCTGAACCATTGCATATTTTTGAGAAACTTCACACAAAACCTGTTGTAGCGTTAAAGGTATTTTCTATAATTGTGAAACTTAATAGATGCATTTTCTGTCAGTAAATTGAAATAATAAATTATTATTATTTTACAGTATAACGCAGTCTACGAAACTTGTATATCTGTTGATAAAGCTGGAATTTTGGAGTATTGGACAGGACCAAAATTAGAGTACAAATTTCCGAAATGCGTTAAATTTGATTCGAAATTAGACACGGATTTATTTGAATTTGCAAAAAATAAAACATATCCGTGTGGTTTGGCGATATCTCCAGATGGGAAGAAATTTGCTTCGCTCAATCGAGATAGACGTGTTCGTATATTTCATTTTCTCACAGGTAAATTGTATCGAGTGTTTGATGAGAGTCTTCAAAGGTATACGGAACTTCAGCAAACAACATTGCAATTACCAAATATGGAATTTGGTCGTAGGTACGTTATTCAATTTATCGGGTTTATAATTATTGCTCTTTAATATTTAATATTTTTTCCATTTGATAAATTTATAAATATTCTTTAAATTGAAGGAGAAAAGAACGTTATAAAGAAAGATTTAATTCAGTAAAAATTGTTTTTTAGAATGGCTGTTGAAAGGGATTTGGACAAAACTGAGGCGAATCTCGGGAATATTGTATTCGATGAATCTGGCTATATTGTTTTATACAGTACAATGCTTGGAATTAAACTTGTAAATATTTACACTAATCGTTGCATCAGGGTTTTGGCAAAACCAGAGAATATTCGTCCAATGCAGTTGGCACTTTTTCAAGTAAGTAACTTTTAATATTAATTTCTTTCTTTTTCTTTTAAATAATTCAATTTTATATTTTGAGAAATAAATTTTTTTGTCAAATTTTCAAAAACAGGGAAGAGCGAAAAAACCAGCGGGTGCAGTAAGTGTTGAAATGGAAGCCTCAGAAAATTCAACATTAGAATTGAATAAACCAGATCCAACTCTATTTTGTACGGCTCTGAAAAAGAGTCGTTTTTATCTATTTACAAGACGTGAGCCCGAGGATACAAAGAGTCAAGATTGTGATCGTGATGTTTTCAATGAAAAACCATCGAAGGAGGATATTATTTCCGCGACAGAGGCCACAAATATGCAAAGAATATATGACAATGCAATTGTTCACACAACAATGGGCGATATTCATTTGAGTTTCTTCAGTAAAGATGTGCCCAAGACGGTGGAAAATTTTTGCGTACACTCCAAAAATGGTTATTATAATAATCATATATTTCATCGGGTCATGAAAACATTTATGATTCAAACTGGAGATCCTACTGGAACAGGAACTGGAGGTGAAAGTATATGGGGTGGAGAATTTGAAGATGAATTTAAACCACATTTAAAGCACGATAGACCTTATACGCTAAGTATGGCGAATGCAGGACCAAATACAAATGGAAGTCAATTTTTTATCACACTCACACCAACGGTAAGTTAATTTTTTTTCTTTACATTAAATATTTAAGAATAGATTTAATAGATTTAATCAAATTGAAATTTATTTTCAGTCGTGGCTGGATAACAAGCACACGGTTTTTGGCAGAGTTGTTAAAGGAATGGAAGTTGTACAGAATATTAGTCAAGTAAAAACAAATCCTAAAACTGACAAACCTTATGATGACATCCGAATAGTCAGTATTACGGTTAAATAAATTCTGTGAGTAAAATAGAATTTATAAATATTTATTTATACATTTACTGTACCATATTACGAATTTTTTCTCGCTTGAACATTGATTGAAACAATATTAATTGGAATATATTGATTATTAGTTATTCGTTAATATACACCTAAAATTTCACTATCTCAATAATTTAAAACTATTTTATAACAATATTATCAAGAAATTAGCGCTTATATTAATTATTATTAAATTTCAAACACATTATTGGTTATGACACATTTTTTTCACTTGACAAACTTTCATATTAATTAATAATAAATATATGTTTTTGAATATTTCGAAAATACGTACCTTATATTTCCTCATTTTAATAGTTTAAAACTAATTACCAAATCATCAAGTAATTAAAAGTTTAATTAATAATTAATCGTTAGTTCCAACTTTCATCGCCGTTCTAATTGGCTATATTCAAATTTGTCCGGGGATTGAACGTAAAAATAGTAAATAATAAATTTTTAAAATGATAAAAATTTTTCCACAAGGATTCAATAAATGCAACTCAGTAATTAATATATTCTTTATAATTTTAGGAAAGGTAATTACATGAATATATTTTTTTTCATACAGTATACCTATATGTTATATAATACAATGGATATGCAATTATATTTATACATATGTATTTATATCATATAATTAAAAATTAAACAGATGATTTCTCTTTCGTAGTTTTGTTTTGTTGACTTTTTTTTAATTTTCAATTCAGAATCATTGCTCATATTTGAGAATCAAAGAAATAATTAATAAATTAAATAATTAACTACATTGAAAAAAGTTTTTTTGATTTAAATAATTAATTACTTGACTATTAATCAAATAAATATTTATTTGTATCAAATAAATTTTACTTGAGTTAATTACATTGTATTTGATTGAAATACAGAAATTATTGAATAAAATACAGTTTATTTGATTCAAATAAAAATTATTTGGTTCAAGTAAATATTTATTTGATATTAGACAAGTAATCGGTTATTTGAATCAAATAATTTTTTTTTCAGTGTAACTAATTAAATATAATTAATTAATAAATATTCAAGACAGTCAATGAATGTAAACATAAAATTTACGCATGAATTGAAAAAAACTATAATTTCAACTCGAATTTAAAAAACGTAATTTCTAGAGTTAATTATTAACATTATTATTATTATTATTATTATTTTTATTATTATTATTATTATTAATATTATTATTAATATTATTATTATTATTATTATCATTTTTATTGTAATTTATTTGACTTTTGCAGTGTTGAATTATGTTTTCACGTTTGAAAATCTCAAAATGAACTCTCAAAATTCGAGATTACTTATTCAAAAATTTAAAATTCCATATTTAATAAGTATAATTGATTTTCAAT
>JUFY01022648.1:0-23910 GCA_001855655.1 Leptopilina clavipes
AAGTATTATTTGAATAAATTTTATTGGAGAACAAATTATTATTTGAATAAATTTTATTTGAGAATAAATTATTATTTAAATAACTTTTATTTGAGAATAAATTATTATTTAAATAAATTTTATTTGAGAATAAATTATTATTTGAATAAATTTTATTTGAGAATAAATTATTATTTAAATAAATTTTATTTGAGTCAATTAAATGGTATTTGATTCAAATACAGAAATTATTGATTCAATTATACATAGTTTATTTGATTTAAATAAAAATTATTTGGTTCAAGTAAATATTTATTTGTTAATAAACAAGTAATCGGTTATTTGAATCAAATATATTTTTTTTCAGTGTATATCTCCGAGGCAGATTTTAATAAAAATTAGTAAAATTTACTTCGGAAATATTAAAAATAAGTAAATAAAATAAATAAATAAGTTACTAGACTCTCTCTGAGACAAATAAACTTTTATTTAATTCAAATAAATTATATTCGATTCAAATAAAAGATTTCTCTGGGTGTAAAATTAATACATTTATTAATTTTATTTCACGTAAGAAAAATATATATAAAATTGCAACGTGAATAATTTTTTTATTCATTTTTATTGTTGAAATTCGCATATATATATAAATAAATGATAAACGGAGTAAAGCGAAAATAAAATTCTCCTTTTCCGGGTTGAAATATATATATATATCTCTATATATAGTAGTCGGTCATTTATTTGGTTGTATTACAACACACTTTTCCTCTCTCTCGTACAATTATATGTATGTATATTGGCGACCTTCTTATTCTCCAGTTTCGCGGAACGACGTCATCGTCCCCATGGAAACTGTAGGAGGATCTACACGATGACGTCACACCTTCTGCAGTTTCCGTAGAGGACGGATGAGGTCGGTGCACTTTCAGCATCTGCTGTGCATCCGCAGAATGACGTCACTAGTTTCCGTTTACGTGCTACTTTGAGTTTACACACTTTATTATCGCCATTTACTTTCTTCCACGTCAATAATTTCAGGTGATGTGAAATCTCATAAAAGGGACACTTGTCGTTTGGAAATATAGTTTTTTTTCTCTCTTTTTTTTTTAATTATTAATTAGTTTTATTATAGTACGACCATCGCAGATAATTTAATGATTAATGATATTGGATTTAATTTTATATTTTTTTTTTGTAATTGACGCTAAAATGACTGGAATTTCTGGTAAAATCAGGTACTTAATAATTTAATTTTTTTTTAATTTTACATTCGAACGCAAATTTTATTTTTTAATTTTACATTTGAACGAAAAATTTGATTTTTAATGATTTTTAATTACTTTTTTTGTCTAATTTAGTTATTAATTAATTTTGTGTTGAATTTAATTTTTAATTACTTTCAAAAGATTTAATTATTAATCTCATTAGTAATTTTAAAATAAGATTCACTATTTTTGCTGCGTGATAATTTGAAAGTGATTTTCCCACGCTTGTGTGTAAAAGTTTATAACAAGCTAAATGAATTTAATTCTGTGAAATTGACCAATATATGTGATACGATAACGTGAAAGTATAATTTCTAATATTGGAAATTTTCGGTGTCAAATTGGTAGTCGATTATTTCATTAAAAGTCGATCAAGATTAATTACAATACTGGAGGCGAATAAAATAACTTAATTCCGATTAGTTTTCGATATGCGGGAGAATGATTGATTTTAGTTTAATACACTCTTTGCTTGAGAGTTGGGATTTAACGAGTGGAAAAAATATAGTTTAGTAATTTCTACTTTAATACGCCTTTCGTCTAGTATCGTGTAATATGTGTGCAGAATACGTTTATATATATGGATATAATATATTGAAACAGTAGCGACGAAATTGAGCGATTTTGTGCCACATAAGTCACGATTTATTTCTCCTGTCTTGCACGAAACCCATATAAACTTACAAATCTCAGCCTCCAATTGGTCACGATATCAACTCGGAATAAATTCAGTTTTATCGGACCATGGCCTTTTTTCCCTCGTGTCTGACCATATTTCTTTTTTTGGATTGGTGCCAAAAATCGTGACCTTTGTTTTCTTTTTCTGTGTCTTTTCTAAGCACGACAATTCAGAAGTGAAAAAGAAATTCAAAACCGATTTTTAATGAATTATAATTAAAATTGATAAAACCCAGAAAAAATATATGCTTGTCTCAGAGCCTACTAACCGATTTATTTTTGCTTCAAATGAATTTTATTTGATTCAAAGAAAAATTTTATTTGCTCCAAAAAATAGTTTTTTGTGCTAAATAAAATTTCTATTTGATTAAAAGAAAAATTGCATTTGCGTCAAAAAATAGATTTTTTGTGCTAAATAAAATTTCTCTTTGATTAAAAGAAAAATTGCATTTGCGTCAAAAAATAGATTTTTTGTGTTAAATAAAATTTCTATTTGATTCAAAGAAAAAATTGTATTTGCGCCAAAAATATATGTTAGTTGTGCTTTATAAAATTTTTATTTGAAACAAATAAAGAAGTTAGTAGGCTCTGAGACAAATATAGTTTTATTTGATTCAAATAAATTATATTTGATTTAAATAAATTAGATTTGATTCAAATAAATTATATTTGATTCAAATAAATTATATTTGATTTAAATAAATTAGATTTGATTCAAATAAATTATATTTAATTCCAATAAAACATATTTCTTTGGGTGTAATTTACTTAAATTGGATTTGTCCCTAGATTTTTTTCACTAGTTTTTTTTTTTAAATCATACTCTTTACTTTATTTTTCAATTTTTCATCGAGTTAAACATGATTGAATTTAATTTTTTCTCATCATTAAAAAAAGGAGAAAAAAAATCTATCGCAATGAATTAGAGATGTAATTTTTCAAAAATAGATTTGAGAGGAAAAGTATTTTCAATTCTTGTTGACAGGAAAATTTTCACGCTGTTAATATAATATAGTAGTTTGTAGGGAAAATGTTAGAAATTTCAAATTGAAATTCTCAAGGGTGAGGAAATGTTTGTGCGCGGTTATATAAGAAGATTAAGAAAGATGAAGATAATTCATATAAAAAGTTCCATATTGAATACAGAAAGGAAGGTGAAATATATGCGCCATTCCTGGCGTGGCTTCTGCAAAAGGAAAGATTATGCGCTTTAATGTTTCACGTTTCATCGAACACAAGTTCACATGTTATGTCAAGCAAATGATAAAAATGTTTTAAAAGTTTTTCTCTTTTTTTTTCATAAGTTTATCTCGAACAAAGTTTTTGTATATCAATTCCGGGCAGAAAATTCCTCAAGAAAGTTATTGACGCACGATTTTTGAAATATAATTGGTGAATATTTTTTACAAGTAAATAAAAAGTATTTGTGAATTTTTGAATTCTTTTTTCTTCTTTTTAAATTCTTTTGAAGAATTTTCATTCTTCTTTCGTTGATTTTTACATTTGTTCTATATAGGATTACAGTATATAACTAAATTTATCTAGTTAGGAAGTTTCTTTAAGATAGAATCTAGTCTCGAAAGTACTTAAGTGAATTATAAAATTTAAGTATATAGAATCTGGGAAGATTTTCACATCTAGGACAGATTTTTCTAACACGCATATTTGAAAAATGTAAAATAATTTGCCTGATTTAAATTCTATGTTTCGTTTGTTATTCAAGTTTCGACTTCGTTTCTTGATAAAATTTTGTGTCACTATTTATAATTATTTACGGTATTGAAATTGAGAGGGATTTTTTTACAAAAGTTAACTGTTTAATTAGAATTTTTTTGTTAAGTAGAGACAACTAGTTCAGTTGGACAAATACTTTTCCATTTTATTACAATTTTGCGGTATCAGTAGTAGAAGTCACTTTCAGTCAGACAAGGATTAGGATTTTTTAAATTTGATGTTGTACTTCAAAATATGTAAGAATAAGTTTTGGTCAAACTTTATTTTTGTATAAGTAGTAACAGTTCGTTTTAGTCAGACACTTTCCGCATTTTAATTTTTTGTTTTCAGTAGTAGAAGTCAGTTTTCGTCAGACATAATTTTTTCAATTTTTGTAATTTGATGTTGCACTTATGTAAAAATAAGTGTCAATCAGACTTTATTTTTGTATCAGTAGTAATAGTTCGTATCAGTCAGACAATTTCTGTATTATTTTTCGTATTCAGTAGTAAAATTCAGTTTAGTCAGACATAATCTTTTCAATTTTTGTAATTTGATGTTGCACTTATGTAAAAAAAAGTTTTGATCTGACTTTATTTTTGTATCAGTAGTAGTAGTTCGTTTCAGTCAGACAATTTTTGTATTTATGTTTTACAGTATAAGTAGTAGAAGTCAGTTTCGGTCAGACAGAATTTTTAAAATTTTTGTAATTTGGTATTGAACTGAAATTATGTAAAAATAATTTTGGTCAGATTTTATTTTTGTATAAGTAGTAACAGTTCGTATCAGTCAGACAATTTCTGTATTTTAATTTTATGTTTTCAGTAGTAGAAGTCAGTTTTAGTCAGACATAATTTTTTCAATTTTTGTAATTTGATGTTGCACTTATGTAAAAAAAAATTTTGATCTAACTTTATTTTTTTCTCAGTAGTAGTAGTTCGTTTCAGTCAGACAGAAATTTTGAAATTTTTCTAATTTGGTATTGTACTCAAATTATGTAAAAATAATTTTGGTCAGATTTTACTTTTGTATAAGTAGTAACAGTTCTTTTTAGTCAGACAATCTCCCTATTATCATAGTTTTCAGTAGTAAAATAAAGTATTAGTCAGACAATGTTTTACAGTATTTTAATCTATTGAAATAGTTGCCTCCGTATTTATAGTGTATGGTACAATATTCTTTGATTTAATATTCGCATATATAAGATTTTCTTTATTCTCTTGGGAGATAAGCTCTTATTATAAGAATGTCAAACACTGTTTTTGGAATTAGATAAGCTCTTACGTCGTAAGATGGTATAATCTTTAGTCAGGTAGATTATTTAGTAGCACAGGTGAAGCATTATTCTTTTATAGAATTCGTGTCATAATGTTATTAAATATGCAATATCACGAAGCCACTCTCTCTTATTACTCTTAAAAAACATGAGTTAATTTATTCTTTATATGAAGCATAGAAAAAAAATTTTTTTTTTAAGAAAATTTTTTCTCCTTTTCCTCTGAACTTAATTTAAATTTTATTTTTGTTTGCTCTAAATTTGAATTAGTAAAATTTTCAACTAATTTAAATTACTGACTGACTTGCTTTTGAATTAGTTAAATATTACTAATACATAGTAAAAGAGACATTTCTACTAATTTATTACTAAATTTTAACTAATTCATAAAAGCAAAAAGTCACTAATCAAAATTAATCAAAAATAGCTTATTTTTATTTATTTTATTTTTAATTTATTATTAATTTTTCCATTTTTTTCCAGTTATTTTTCAACTAAAAGTTTGTTATTTTTTTTTTACTTATTGCTAAAACAAAAAATCAATTTTTATTTGCAATTAATTCGAAGTTATAAAGTAAAACTGTTTTTCTATTATGAAGAAAATAGCACAAAAAAAATTATAATAGTAAATACGTGGAAAACATTTAATCGAGAAGTGAAGTATTTTTAATTTTTGATTACAATTATATATCTTTCAATAAAAACAGTTTCTCGGTAATTACAATTGTTCGTAATTAGCTGAAGTATCGAAGAGAGCTTGTTGAAAATGAGCCCTCTTCAGACATCAAAAAGCAAAGAAGCTCAAGTGATGAGGTAAATATATCAGCAGTGATAAATATGAAGTTAAGAAACTCATTTTTCATGAAAATTCATTCATAAAAACTAAACGAAAATTAAAATTCAAGATTTGCAATAACTAGTCCCTTTTTTTATAATAAGAACAGTTTTTATTAAATTTATAAAAATAATTTTTAGAGTTTATATTTTCTTCTTTACATCCAGAAATTATTTTATTTGAACCAAATATAATTTATTTGAGTTAAATAAAATTACATTTGTCTCAGAGCTTACTAACCTATTTATTTGTTTAATATAAAAATTTTATTTAACACAAATACAATTTTTATTTGATGCAAATAAAATTACCATTTATACTGAATAAATTTTTATCAGTACCAAATAAAATTTATTTGGATCAAATAAATAGTTTAGTAGGCTATCAGTTAAATAAATAATCTTTTTTCTGCGTGTAAATTTTCGATTAATTCGATTAATTCGCTTTGATAGGGTTTTTTTTTCATAAATAGTAAAAAATTTTCTTTTCTTACATAATTTTTTAAGAATTTTGCACATATATGGATTTTGTATGTATATAAATTTGTCCTAGTCTCTTACTCGATTTTTTAGCTCTCTGCGTCCTTGTGAGTGAAAATTATTTTAAAAATGGATTTTCATGTAGAAAAAAAAATGGTTTGATGTTCCTCTATTTATCATAGGTATATTTTCTGCTTCGCTGGTGTAAAGGCAGTGAAGTATTCACTTTTTCGCTTAATGGTTGTGCACTTTTTCATATATGCGACTAACATATAATATATATATGTATATATATAATATAGTGCACATGTCACGCGTACAAATGATGACCTTATTTTTTCTCAAGGGTGATCAGCAATTCGAAGATACACACCCCAGCAAAAAGCAACTCTTATTTACTATGCCACTCCCTTCAATATCAACCCCTCGATGTTTCGTCGCGTCTAAATAACTCTAGATTTTTTATATTCTCTTTCATACTGGACCCACTCGACTCATATACGCAGTATAAAAAAAATTTTTTTCCTTCTTACAAAGAAAAAATAACCAATTTCGAATCTTTGAGTCGACAAATTTTTATATTTAGCCAATTTTTACACCCAGAAGAAAGATATATTCGTCTGAGAGTCTACTGACCTATATTTGTTTCGAATAAATTTTATTTCATTCAAAAGCAAAAATTTTAATTGCGCCAAAAAATACAATGAAAAAATATTTATTATTAAATAACTTTTTTAGTAACTTTTACTATATATAAAGAAAGTAAAACTTTAAACTGACATGAGTTAATTTATTCTTTATATGAAGCATAGAAAAATTTATTTTATTAAAAATTATTAAATTAAATTAAATTACATTAAATTATTACATTAAAAATTATTAAAAATTTATTATATCCAGACTCCAGAGCAAATTTTACCATTTAGAAAGTAAATTTTACTGTAAAATTAGTAAAATTCACTTTGGACATGGTAAACTTTTCTCTGGAATTTGTAAAAATTGAGACAAATTCCAGATAGTTTAGGTTTTACTATATGTGAATAGTAAAAGTTACTTTATATTTTTTTACTCGTATTTTATTTGTATCAAATAAAAGATTTTTGTCTGATTTACAGAAATATTTATTTGCGCCAAAAAAATTTTTATTCCTGACAAATAAAATTTTTATTTGAAACAAATAAGTTCGTAGGTTTTGAAATATATCTTTTTTCTGGGTGTATTCAAAAATAAATTACAAAGTTTCAAAATTAATTTACTTTTTTGCTTTTTCAATAATTTCAGTCATTAATTTTTTTTTTAAATATTTAATATCGAAAAAATATTTCCTTTTTTTGAACGTTCACAATCTTTCGATAGGTAATATTAAATTCGATATTTGAAAAATTCTACCTGCGCTGAAATAATAATATCTTTTGGTTTAAAAATTCCCTCAACTTTATATTTAAAAAACGCTTCACAAAAGAATGTTTTAATGATGAAATTTTTTTTCCTATTTCGTAAATTTTCATAATAAGCTGAAATAAATCACAAAAATGAACTTCCGCAGGTTACTTCCGGGTTCATAAATATCCTAAACTGACAGTCTGCAGTATAAACAGTTAAAATGATAAATGTGACATTTTAGCAGCTACAATAACTTCTTAAGTCATAAAACTCGAGGAATTTTATTGTTAGCCGATCATAACTTTGAAAGGAAAACTACCAATGTTCTTCTGGACATTGAAGATACAATATTGTTGCCTTTACGATCTATTCTTCTTTTATCCAAAAAAAAAAAGGAAGGAAAATTTCTCCTTGTGAGGAAGAAAATTTTTTATAGTCCCCCCCCTCCCTCGCATTTTGAAATTGCCTCACAGACAGCTTGATCTGAATGATACACGTAAAATTGTGAAACCACATATTGTTCAAATAGGTACATATCGATTCATTTTGATAAGTGACCTTTGTAAAACGCCCCTGCGGGCAAATCGCACGCTTTGAACGTAAATTTTTCGACAAATCCCATTGGTGGCATCTCTCCCGCTTTTATATTACTTTATATAAATCTTCCTCGCTTTATTGAGATGTATATATATATATATATATTTTTTTGTTCCTCACAATCTTGGTACTCTGAAATTTCTCCTTCTCTTTGTCAGTTTGAAATTGACGTCACGTTACTTAACAAGGTTGAGAAGCTCATATTCTTCTGTCTATTGCAGAAAATATATAAACATGTTTTCTTCATACCTGCTTATTCGTAACATTTGTTTATGACTCAATTTAATTATAATCTTCAGGAGAAAAATGTGCCAGGGGGATAATTAAAATAACAATGGAGAAAAGGTGCATGATGGTGAAACATTAAAGTATATATATATTCAGAGAGGGAAAGAATAGGATAAAAAATATTAGAAATACTTTGAGAGAAGAAAAAAAAACTCTTGAAGGAAAGTTTAATTAATGTGTATTATAGTTTTTATAAGCTTTAAAAGTTAGCGCGCACTTTCTTTCTGGTTAATTTCCTGTTTCAGAGATTTCCTCTTATTGTACATGTAAACATTTTAATTATGATTATGAAAGTTTTTTTTAGTGCAAAATTTGAGGGCGAGTAAAATTCTCCAAATGTTGCTTTTGCTTTATTACACCAAATTGTTTTTTTTTAAATTCATTATTATTTACGAATAAGTTTTGTTTGGAGTTTATTTTTGTATTAGTAGTAGCAGTTTGTTTCAGTCAGACAATTTCTGTATTTTTATTTTACGCTTTCAGTAGTAGAAGTCAGTTTTAGTCAGACAAAATTTTTTGTAATTTGTTATTGTACTCAAATTATGTAAAAATAATTTTGGTCAAACTTTTTTTGTATCAGTAGTAATAGTCGTATCAGTCAGACAATTTCTGTATTGTTATTTTTCGTTTTCAGTAGTAGAATTCAGTTTAGTCAGACATAATTTTTTCAATTTTTGTAATTTGATGTTGCACTTATGTAAAAATAAGTGTCAATCAGACTTTATTTTTGTATCAGTAGTAATAGTTCGTATCAGTCAGACAATTTCTGTATTGTTATTTTTCGTTATCAGTAGTAAAATACAGTTACAGTCAAACAATATTTTTCCGTATTGTTTTTCTTTTTCATCTCATTTTGTTTGATCTATTCAGAAAATTTTCAACTTTATATCTTGTATTTTATTCTTTAAAGGAAAATTTTTAGTCAGTAAAATTAGATGCAACGCTCTTGTTTTAATTCAAAAAGTATTGGATTAAAATAATTAAATTTGAAAAATAAAAAACTTTTTGACAACATTTTTCTTAAAAAAATATTAATAAATTGTTTTGACGTTGAAAATTTTCCTCTCTCTCTCTCTCTCACTGCTCTGTAATGTTTTTCTTTTTCGCTTTCTTAAAAATTAATTTGTAATTCAAATTGCTGGAAATTCTGTTAAAGGTACTTATAACTCACTTTTCAAGAGTCTAACTTTGAGTTATATATATATATATAAGTTGCTTCATTTTCATTTCGAATTTAACAAGAAGTAAGTTTCAGTTAGTTGCAATTATATTCATATTCTAGTAACTAGTATATATCAGTTTTAATAACTTGTATAACTGGTATTTTGTAAGTTAATTATAAACTTATAAAATATAATTATTGTCGTACATGTTGCGAAATTTGTACTCACACGTGTTGATTTTAAATATGTATTAATATATAACATGTATGAAATTCTACATTAACTTTCAATTCGATTAAATGTTTCAAAGAATTATTATTATTATATGAGAATTCGATAGTAATCGAGAAACGAAAAAGAAAATGAAGGTTTTGAAAATCAAACCACGTTTTCTCACTGTACGTGCCTATCACATTAGATGCAATGTTCTCCAAGATATATACTTGGGGGAAACGTTTTTCTTTCTCTTTTAGTAATGAACTATTTTTTTTTCTTTTTCGAAAAACATTAAATTGAAAAATTTATTTTCCAGCACAATTTATCGGGAAAAAATGCGACAATATCAACAATTTTCTTTTCAAAGTAATTTTTTTTTTGTTTATTGAAAAAAATGGTTTTATTATGGTTAAAGAAAAAGAAAAACATCAACACGCCATTTTTTATTTCTTTCTAAAAAATTTTTTGTACAATTTTCAATTCAGTGGGCTGGACAAAATTCCTTGAACCCAAAGAGTGATATTGAAATAATTTAATACCAGATAGATTGACTTTACAATCTACCGGACACAACGATTGTTGCTGGCTGGACCAAATTTACGGTTTGGGAAGTAAATACGAATCAATCGATCGTAACAATTATTCTTCCACATCCACGAATCCATCTATTATATATTTTACGTGAATTTATATTTACACACGGAATTTCATTTTGAAAATATGTCAATCATAATTTCCAATAATAGTTTTATAAATAATACAAATTATTATGGTTCAAATTTTCCTCTTTATATTATTAATTTTGATATATGTTTAGAATATCGAGAATTTGATACATTTCGACATTGGGGATAAAATTTCAATATTCAATAATTCAGTGAATTATTATTAAAAAAAAACTAATTGATTAAATTACTTGAATATCAAAATAAATATTTCTGGTAATTTATTCAATTTTTTCGAATTTGACCATTTTTGGTTATTTTTCTACTTTTTTTTTACTAAGTAGTTATTTTTAACTGCTAGTAAAATTTTTACTGATTTTTTGCTAGGGAAATTTAATTTCTAGTAGAGAAAAAAATTGTAAAAATAGTCAAATTTGACTAATTGAATTAATTACGATTAATTATTTTCAAATGATCTAAAAGTGAATTTAACTAATAATTATTTATTTTTAATTTTAACTAAATTATTAATTACTATTTTAATGGGAATTTTTAAAATTGTTTACTTCACGAAGTGCAAAGAAGATTAAAGAATTTTTTTCCTCTTTATTTTAGAGACGTCACTTAAAAATACTTACGAAAAGCGAATCAGATTTCCAAGTTTTTAAAATCTCTCTTCAACGTTCTTGAAGTTCAAAATGTGATAAACTGTTTACAAAGTAACTTTTATCCTATTTTCATTATTTTTTCCTATTTTCGGACCATTTTTTTTACATTAAAGTGTTAATTTTGTAAAATGGCTTTTCTTTTTAAATTATTTCTCGATCAAAATTCTATATTAAGAAAAAATCATAATTAAGGAGATTTTCCTGTTAATAATAATTAAAGAGAAGAACCTTAATCATAATTAAAGAGTTAATTATGATTTTTGCATAATTAATCATAATTAAAGAGGTTTTCCTCTTAATCATAATCAAAGAGGAAAACCTCTTGAATTATGATTTCTTCTTGATATAATATTTATTATAATAAAAATATTTAAATATAGATAAAAAATTGTTGTTTAATTTCTGAATTTTGAAAAGATTGAGAGAGGAAAATAATAATTTATAAATATAAAATTGATATATAAATAGAAAATCAGAAAGAAAAGTTTATTGTTTTTTGGTTTTTGTATTATTTGTTTTTGGTAAATATTGGATTTGTTTATAGTTATATATTATTTTTTTCTGACGTTGTGGTGTAACTTGTTGAGGACTAGACAAATGTGAGAAAAGAGGGTAACGATGTATCCTCGGCTTTCAGAACGTCTCAACTTTTGACGTCACTCTCGTTAATGTCCCTATATCCTCCGTTAACTTATCGGCATTATTGCCTTTAATGCCAACTGTGACATCTTCGTTTTCTTCCAATTCCTTCTCCCCCTCCCCCTTAATCGAATTGCACTCGAGGAAAAACTTATATAGGTCAAATCAATATATATATTGTGTATAAATAGGTATAACTATTTGTAGGCAATTCTTGGTTATTTTCACCCCTTATACAATCATCATCATCATCATCATCATCCAAAATTGGTCTCAGCGAGAAAAACAGATTTGAAAAAATATTTTTTATTCTCCTTTTTTCGAACACAGTAGTTGGAAAATTTAATTCGGTAAAGTTGAGATATTAATTATTAATTATTAATATTAATAATTAATTCCCTAACAGTTAAATAAGCGATTGTTTATGTATTAATAAATTTATTTTCAATGATTGATTGAGATCTTCGATTAATTTCACTTAATTCGGTAACAAAACGTTAACTAGGAAATAATTACATTATTTTTATTTTATAAACTGTGTATAAAATCTCCTTTATCGAATAGAAGGAATTTTTTTTTAAACTCACTCCATCCGGATGATATTTTTGAAGACTTCCGGGTGTTGAGGCAGTGCCACAAAATTCGTTGAGAACATCTTGAAGTTTTTTTGTCGAATCTGAAATAAGTATTGAAAATGAATATTTTTTGTTTAGTTTAATCGTTAAATAGAAAATTTATACAATTATTATAATATAAACATTTTCAAAGGTCAATATCTTTATAATATTAATAAATATTAATATAAAGAAATTTACCAACACCATACTCTCTAAATTTGAATTAGTAAAAATTTTAACTAATTTGAATTAGTGACTCACTTTTTGCTTTCGAATTAGTTAAATTTTACTAATAAATAGTAAAAAAAATTTTTCTACTAATTTATTAGTAAATTTTAACTAATTCAAAAGCAAAAAGTGAGTCACTAATTCAAATTAGTTAAAATTTTTACTAATTCAAATTTAGAGAGTAGGCAATATTTTATATAATTCATAAATATTGATTAAAAATATAAATATTAATATTAGTTTATGATTAATCATTTTGCAAAATATGCAAAAATTGAACAGTTGAATTATTCATCGTTCTCTTTATATATGTCATAAAAATTTTTTTATCGAACGTTCATTTACGTCATCATTTGTCATTTTTTTAAAAAGGAACTAATTTGAACATATATTTAAAAAAGAGATTTTACAATCATTAATTTTCTGTTTTGAGTTGAATAAGAAAAGAAACATGGTACACTTGAGAATAAAAGCGTGGAAGATGGGAGAGAGAAATATTTTCGAGGGAATGGCAAAAAGTCTATTTAGAATCCAATGAGACATTTGAAATTGACGACCATTTCTAAACGAGAAAACTATGTTGATAAACAATTCAACAAGGTATCTGCTCGAGTAACGAGAAAAATATATCGTTCGAGAGTATAAGTTTTTCTCCGAGTTTAGAGAACGCATTCGAGTTTTTAAAAAGAATTCTTCTCTTGTAAGGAAAAGGAAAATACTGTTAACATGTATACAACTTGTTTCTTAAATTTTTCTTCGAAAGATATTTATAATTTTAATTTTAGGAAAACAAATTTTCACAAATGAGTTTCAATAACTGGGAAAATTTTCAAAAATTGGAAAACGATTATTTCTTTATTTTATTTTTTTTTTTTTGCAATAAACTCTATTCGAACAAATAATTAATAATCAAATCAATATTTATTTGATAGGAAACTAAATTATTTGAATAAAAATCATTTTATACGAATAAATATTTATTTGATACGAAGCGAAATTATTTCAATAAAATAATTTTGATTCAAATAATTATTTTATGTGAATAAAAATTTGATAAGAAGCTAAATTATTTGATTCAGTTAAAAATTATTTAATGCGAATAAAAATTATTCAATACGAATAAATATTTATTTTGATAAGTTAAATTATTTGAATCAAGTTGAATTATACTTGGGTCTAATTTTAAAGTTAAATTATTAATTAACTCTTGTGTAATTATTGTAAAAAATACTTACACGCCGCTAAGTCTTGAAGTTGCTGAAACTCAGCTGGTGAAAGTTTTTCCCAATGAAGGGTCATTCTTAACTTCCGTTCAGAATGTTCCGGAAAGAATGACAACAAAACATACGTTCTTTACAGTTTTTGTCACCTGGAACCAGACAGAAAAAAAACTTGATTATTTCATTATTTCGTGGTACACTGAAAATAAAATGATTCCAATAATGGATTACTTGACTGTTATCAAATAAATGTTTATTTAAATAAATTTAATTTGACTCAATATTTGATTCAAATACAGAAATTGTTGATTCAATTACAGTTTATTTGATTTAAATAAAAATTATTTGGTTCAAGTAAATATTTATTTGATAATAGACAAGTAATTCATTATTTGAATCAAATAAATTTTTTTTTCAGTGTAGAAGAGAGAGAGAGAGAGAGAGAGAGAAATTTTATTTTAATTTTAAAAAAAACCTCCCTATACCCCTCCTAATTTTTTCTAGAACTATTCACTGTAAACCTAACAGTATCAAATTGATACCAAAAGTTTCAAATTGATACCAAAAGTATCAAATTGATTACAAATTTTTGGATCAATTTGATACTTTTGGTATCAAAAAACACTGTAAACTTAAAAGTGTCAAATTGATACCAAAAGTATCAAATTGATTCCTAATTTTTGGATCAATTTGATACTTTTGGTATCAATTTGACACTTTTAAGTTTACAGTGTTTTTCTGGAGTAATGCAGAGTTGTTCAATACACCCCAGGCCGGGGCGTAATGGCGATTTAGATTTATATTTTCTTGTTGTTAGTAGTGAAAGTAAGCCTCTTTCAAATAAAATTTGCAAATTTGTTGTTATTTTAATATCAGTAGTATAGGTAAATTTTAGTCAGACAAACCTTATTTATTGAATGTCTAGTATTAAGATAATAGTAAAAGTAAGAATTTGTCATGCAAAATGGTAAAAATATTTTTCTTATTTTAATATCAGTGGTAAAAGTAAATGTTTTTGGATTTTATTTTGAGAAAACTGGCAATTTAGATGGAAACATATTCGTAAAGTTTCGACATGTCGATTTTCTCATTGATTTTTTGAGAACTATATAGTTTGTTTGAGTTTTCATCCACAGCAGGAAATGTAAAGTAATTTTGAAAATTCTATTCTGTCATTTTGTGAATATATTTTTGCCTTTGCTCCACTTTCTGACCGTGTGTGTTTGTTTACTATAAGAATTTATATTTATACATATATTTGACTATACATTGCCCTTGTATATCAAGATTTCAATTTTCTCGAATCAACTACTTTTCGACTATGTTTTTTTTATCTTTCCATTTTCCTAATTTGCATTGTTACAATATATATTATAGTTTTATTGAATTTCATGTAGGAAATTTCAAAATATATTTTGTTGATTCGATTTATATAAAACAATTTCTTCAAATTTTTTTTTCAAATAAATACTAAATATTTGAATGAAAGTAGGAAAGGGAAAATTACTTCTCAGAGAAAAAAAAAAATTAAGCAAGTTTTTTTTAATAATTAGTACAATTTTAGAAACGTGAAAAACTAATTTTTATGGTTCCTAATTGACGATGTTTATGAAGAACGATTTGAATAGAAAAATATTTTTCTATTATAATTTTTCTAAATTTGCAACTGGAAAAGATTTCTGCAATTTTTTTAAAATAAAAAAACGGTAAAAAGAAAAATTTCTAGACCATAAATATTTGTTTCCAATTGAAAAAATGTTAATTTTTTTTTTTTGAATCGTTGATGATAAACGTTGTGGACTTCAAACTTGGATCGTAATTGTCTGAAAAGCAAAAAATTTGGTTTAAATTCATTGCGAAAAGAATGTAGGCATTACATGTAAATACAAAGGAAATTGCAAGCATTTCGGATGCTTTCATTGTTATTCATTCACTATTGTAGAAAATATATGGTAGAAAAACTAATTGTGAAACACGAAAGTAACATTTTCAAATTTTCAAATTTTTTTTATTAAATTGTTTTTCAAAAAAAACTATTAAAAAACAACCCCCGTCTCCCCTAATGTTTATAATTTTATTGTTTTTGTTTCCACTTTGCTTTTTATGTTCACATTTTCAGAGATGTATAAAAATAAAATAACCAATATAACTTTAAATCCATCTCGTATTCTTTCTTTTATTTATATTCTTTAGGAGGAATTTTGTAAAAGTACATATATATATATTCGTGAAATAACCAGCAATCGTATCCAAGCTATCAATGCGTATTTTCTTGAATGCCATCCAAGCCATTCGATGAAAGTAACATTGAAGTGGTGTATTTACTTGATCGCTGACACATTTTATTCTTGACACGCTCAGCATGATGTGGTGTGAATAGATCTACAAAAATGTCGCAATGTATCTGTTTTTTACAAAGAAAATCCATCCCGAACGTGCGCTCCTATTTTTATCTAGTTTTTCTTTCTTTTTCTTTTTAAGAAAAATAACAATATCGCTTCATTATACAAATTTTTTTTAATGTTCTTTTGATACGGCTCAGACAAATATTCCACAAATCTTATTTGACATAATTGATATTAAATCATTTAACATTAAATTCATTTGAGATAAATTTCATTTGATATAATTTTCATTTGACATAAAATACATTTGATATAAAAATCACTTGACATAAATTTCACTTTACATAAAATTCATTTGACATGAAATTCATTTGACATGGAATTTATTTGACATAAATTTAATTAGACATAAAATTCGTTTAACATAAATGTCATTTGACATAAAATTCGTTCATATAACCTTCATTTGACATAAACCTCATTTAACATAATTCCCATTTGACACAAACCTCATTTAACATAATTCCTATTTGACATAAAAACCAATTGACATAAATTTCAATTTACATAAAATTCATTTTACATGAAATTTATTTGACATGAAATTCTTTTGACATGAAATTCAATTAACATGAAATTCATTTGTCATAAAATTCGTTTAAGATAAACTTCATTTGACATAAACCTCATTTAACATAATTCCCATTGGACATAAACCTTATTTAACATAATTCCCATTTGACATAAAAACCAATTGACATAAATTTCAATTTACATAAAATTCATTTTACATGAAATTCATTTTACATGAAATTCTTATGACATGAAATTCATTTAACATGAAATTCATTTGACATAAACTCAATTTGAAGGTCTCGGAAGTTAGCGTCGACGCTCAGCGTCGAAAAATATTTTTTTGGGTTTTTGGTGATGAAAAAATTTACTAATGTCACTGCTATTATTCACCTGAGATTTTGAAACTTTTCAGACCAAAATTTGAACCTAAAATCTTTGAAAAAATGGTTTAATTTTTTTGGTTCCGCATAGAAAAAACATTTTCGACGCTCAGCGTCGACGCCAACTTCAGGGACCTCAATTTGACATAAAAATATCTGCACAAATTTAAAAATTGACCAATTACAATTTTCTTAATAATATCTGATTGGTTACTTTTAAAATTCGCGCAAATATTTCTATGTCAAATAAAGTTTATGTCAAATAAAATTTATGTCAATTGTAATTTATGTCAAATGAAATTTTTGTCAAGTGATTTTTGTGTTAAATGATTTTTATATCAAATGAAATTTATGTTAAATGAGTTTTATATCAAATGAAATTTATGTCAAATTTTTTTAGTGAATTTCCGATTTCAGACAATGATTTTGATTCCAAAGATAGAAATAATTTTACTGGAAAAACTGTTTCAAAACTCAAAAATCATGTCATTTTCTGTCAGAATTTCTTACTATGAAAGGGTTAAAAATAATGTTTCCCTTTTATTTATTTGGAAATGGGATATGGTGATTATAATAATTGAATTTTTTTTTTTAATTGTACTGATTCTTTTTTGTTAAAAGGAAAAAATTAAACGAGATTACAATGATGGTAGGGAAATATTTTCTCAGTGTGTTGTAAAGTATGCAGTGCTTTTTTTTCCTGATCATCATCAAAGTCATCTCTTTCGTTTATGGTAGTTCATTGCGGTCGTTTTTCCACTTGAGATCTCAAGTCTCTCTCTTGGGAGAGAGATGCCTTGCCCTTTCTTTTGTCTCGACGATGTCACCCGGATCGACTCTCGTTTTTCCAATACCCTTTACCCCCGTTGTCTTTTCTCTAGTCCAGATCTCTCATATTGTCGTTTTCCAGTTGGTCCTTTCTTCTATCATTCATGTTATTTCTATAGTCACACATTACTCTCTTTCTCTTTCTCTCTCTATCTCTCACTTTTTTAGTTCGTCTTTTCCTTTCATTGTGCAGATCATCTCTTTTATGTACAACTACGTCGTCATTTAGTTCCGTCAGCTTGCATTCATCTCTCCTATATGTGAAAATTACCCTCATTTTTTTCACATGGATGAGAAAAAACGCATTGTTGCAGAAACCAAGATCGGGCCAATATTGGCCCAGGTAGGATAGGAACTATTACCGAGCCACGAATTGCAATATTGCAGCAATATTATACATTATTATGATAATAATTACTATTATATTGGTAAAATAAATTTTACTCTTGGTTGAAAAATGAAAACTGGGCCCATATTGGCACATGTTCAATGCTAAGTTTAGAATTAAAATATTTAACCAATGTATATTATTAATTATTATGATAATAATAATTATTATTCATGGAACAAATTAGTTAAAAATTGAAAATTACCCACTTTCATGGTTGAAAGCTGGGCCAATATTGGCCCATGTTTAATGTTAAGTTTAGAATTAAAATATTTAACCAACGTATATTATTAATTATTATGATAGTAATAATTATTATTGATGAAACAAATTAGTTAAAAATTGAAAATTACCCACTTTCATGGTTGAAAGCTGGGCCAATATTGGCCCATGTTTAATGTCAAGTGTGGAATTTAAATATTGAACCATCATCGATCCAAGATTTCAGACAAGGAGACAAACAAATTTTTATTTTTTAACAACAAAAATAAAGTTTATTTCTATAATAATTATTATCTTGGGCCAATATTGGACCTATATTAAAATTTGAGTCTAGGCATTTGTTTCTTCACTCGCAGTCTTGGGCCAATATTGGCGATAAGAGTTGATTTAATAATTAGCCAATTTCAAACTTGGGCCAATATTGGCGTGAAGGTTCAAAACATTTTTGTCCCTTACCCATTTATGGTCAAATTTTAGTTATTTAAACATAACCTGAAAGTGAATTTAACTGATAATTTTTTATTTTTAACTAATTGATTAGTAGAAATATTACTATTTAAATCACCAACTTCTTTTTTGCTATCAAATTAGTTATTTTTAACTAATTCAAATTTAGATAGCATATGGTAAATAATTATATTATTAATATTATTACAATAAGAAATGTTTTGTCATCAATAAAATTTATTTATTGTTTATTTCAAGTCTTTTTTACTAAAAACTTTTTTTATCTTCGATTGAATTTTTTTCAATGTTTTTTTTTTTTTTTGCTACATAGAGAAAAATGGTCATCAAGGCTTGAAATCTGAGCAGATTACTTTTGTGTATATTGGTCAGGACGTGAATCAAATGCGGTGCTTTTGTCAAACTGCTTTTTATTCACTATATATATATATATATATACAGTCGATGTACCGCTATTAACTCTGAAACTTCGTTAAGTCTTTGCCAACAAAAAGTTTCCTGCCTTCAGCTAAAATAAAGAAGCAAGAGAGGAAAAGAGTAGTTGAACTGGATTTTGATGTTAACGGAAAAAGGAAACTGGTAGTTTTCTTTGGACGATATTTCTCTTGAATAGAAAGAGTTGTACAGAAAAAAAAGGACGAAGCAACTGCGCGCTTCATTGAAACGTTATTTTATTTCATTAGGAATTATTGTCAAATAGTTGTCCCCTTTGAAATCATTGAAAAGTTACAGAGAAAATGGAACTGCGCTTTTAATGGACCGTTACTATATACACTATATGTCCGGTAACATTTACACAATTGGAAGATGTGTTTTCCGGTCTTTTTGATATCAGCTTTTCTTTTTTATTAACCGAATTTTTTTTTTTCGATAAAGAATGGAATAATTCAATAAGATGATTTTGCGGAAATTTACAAACAAATTAACAAACAAATTAACATTCTCAATCATAATAAGAAAGTTGGATTTTTTTTCTAACAATCAGAAATGAAAAAAATAATTAATTTCTTTCGCCGTAACTTGAAATTTCAAAGTAAGTTCCTTCAATTTCAAACTTCAATTAATTTTAAGGAAGATTAAGCTTCACTCATTCAAACTTCAAAGTGGAATAGTTTCATGCTTAAAATTGTAACATTTTGATGGCTTAATTTCATAGTAGAGATTCAAATTTGAAATGACTTGAACTTTCATATATACTTTTATATCTGTATATTAAAAGTTCTTAATTTTTTTTTTAATTTTTAAATTTTACATTATGATTTCATTTTTGGGAAAATGTATCAATATAATGCTCGAAAAAAATAAAAAGTTGTTAAAAAAAATGGAAAATGATTACATCCAAAAATTATATAAATATGAATTTTTTTAAAGAATAATAATTTTTTCAATAATTATAATTATTCACTGTAAATTCAAAAGTATCAAATTGATAACAAAATTATCAAATTGATTCCAAATTTTTGAATCAATTAGATACTTTTGGTATCAATTTGATACTTTTAAGTTTACAGTGTTGACAAAGTTATTATTATTATTATTATTATTATTATTATTATTATTATTATTATTATTATTATTATTATTATTATTATTGTTATTATTATTATTATTGAAACTTAATAGTTTTCTTTATGTTTCAGGTCAATTTTCAACTTTACTCTTCAGATCGTGAGTAGATTTATTATTAATTATTTATTATTTATCGTTTTTTAATTATTTTTAATTTTCAACAAAATTTAATTTCACAAATATTTTGTTGTCTCTTTAAAACACAAAAAGATCACTTATAATTTATAATTGATGAAAATTCAAAATATATTTCGAAAATGTCTTTAATTTAAAAAAATCATTTACTTGATGTTATTTTTAAAATTAGGGTAAATCCCAATATTCTTTTCTTATCTGAATAATTTTTGCTATATATAAAAGAAAAAAAAAAAAAAAATCTATTAAACCTATTAAGTTTATGGGAAAATAATGAAAATGCACTTTTACTCTCATTCTTTTGCTCTGTCGACTTAAGAACATTAGCAAAACGAATGATGAAGACGCTATTTTTTGCAATTTGCTTTTAAGTATAGAATATTTCTTGCTCGTTTTAGTTATTCGTCTTTGTTTAGAAGGGTAAGGCAACATTTGGTTATATAAAGAGGATTTATATATTTACATTCTTCGTTGAAAAAGAATTTCGCTTTAGCAGGTAGAAAATTTGTTATATCCTCGCGCAAGTTTTTTTTTATATCAGTGAAATGTTTTCATCTTTGTACGCAGTTTTTTGTTTGCCGACAAGAGTGTTGCATTAAGCGAGTGAATTTTCCTTTCTTTCTCTCTTCTTTTTTTGTTGTTTAATATTTCAAGATATATAGGGAAAATTCAGAATTTAAACAAAAAAGACTGGAGCTGGTTACTTCCGCAAGGTTAGGGAAAAATTCCAAAGCGAGTGATAATCTACAAACCGTCAAAGCGGGACTATTTTGTGTGCGCGAGGTTTGATATTTTTTTTTTAAACTTTGTTCGATTACAGGACAACAGATCAAAGTAAAAACCTAGTAAGTCGCATTTGCCATAAGGGCGAGCGTCCTTTAGCCTGGCTATTCGACTTTCGCTCTTATGGCAAAGGACTTACATATCAATAATTGGTTTCATTTTTTTAATTCTGAATTTTAATGAATCGTTGAGACATCAACTATTTGGTGCACAAAATAGCCTCTTTTGATGGTAGGTGAATAAATTTCACGCTAAATAATATATTATTGGATAATAATATACATTCATTGTATATTATTATCTGATATTTATTATCTGATATTTTTGTCACTAATTGTATTGTCATACTACTGCACAGTAAAAAGAAAGTCTTATTTTAAGGCAGAAAAGATGTCTTATTTTAAGATGCAACTTTTTTAAGACAGCCTTTGCTGAATTTACGCAATGATTTTACATACAATTTACATTATGGCTAGCAGTGCTGAATTTAAGACTCATCTTAAAATAAGATTTTATTTTTACTGTGTGATAAAGTAGACACGACATTTGTGTACATTATTCATTCGGGTAGAAATCGAAGCAGAGAAATTGCAACTGAATTTCACAGTAAAAATAAAATCTTATTTTAAGATGAGTCTTAAATTCAGCACTGCTAGCCATAATGTAAATTGTATGTAAAATCATTGCGTAAATTCAGCAAAGGCTGTCTTAAAAATGTTGCATCTTAAAATAAGACATCTTTTCTGCCTTAAAATAAGACTTTCTTTTTACTGTGTTCAGTTTGACGTCGATCCTAATTTCGTTGATCGAGCTACGCTTAATGTGAATTCTAATCCAAACTCGTATTAGTATTGCTTATTGTTTACATAGATTTGTAACACAGATACGTATCTCGTCCAGTTTGTTGCTAGGTGATGGAAGAATTTGACGACACTGTACACAATTACACAGTAAAAAGAAAGTCTTATTTTAAGGCAGAAAAGATGTCTTATTTTAAGATGCAACTTTTTTAAGACAGCCTTTGCTGAATTTACGCAATGATTTTACATACAATTTACATTATGGCTAGCAGTGCTGAATTTAAGACTCATCTTAAAATAAGATTTTATTTTTACTGTGTAGAGGGAGAATGACAGTTGTCTATATGTATATTGGAAAGTGATAAATAATGACGGCGATAGTATTTGTGCCGTATGTTTAAACTACACTTGTGACGTCACGCACTCACGAACCAATGACAAATGCATTTCTACGCATTATTGGCCTTATTATACGGACAGGTTCGTGTGGCGTCGCACAAAAACAAAGGGCAAATACCTAGTGCGAAGCGTTCCTGTAACCACTAATCCATGGTCTCATCTAATGCACTTAATTCGCTCCAATTTACCTCTGTTAATGAATATATTACATGTGTGTATATATATATGTGGAATGCAATTTTGCGTTTTGCTGGTATAAAGTACAGAACTGCTAATTGAAGAGAAAGTATACGATTATCAAACTTTCAAATTCCACTTTCTAATAGGAATTTTGGTCAGTGATTGTTTTCATATGTTTGCGAGAAAATGGCACAAGGGTCCATTATCGGTCTCGTTTATACAAATAGAGAGAAAATACAAATAAAGAGCTAAACAGCAATTGTGAAATTCATTCCGGTTGCAAGCCCGTACAGAAATTGCCCCACTTTTCCCTATTTAAAACAAGGGTTGTAACAAGGGCCTTGCAAGAAACTAGGAAAACTAGTTAGACCCTTGCTAAAGCCCTATTTCAAGTAGGGCCAAGTGGGGCAATTTCTGCACGGGAGTTTTACAAAGGGGAAAATTTTCCATTGGAACATTTTTTGGAAGAAAACAATGTTGCCAATATTGGACCAGGATTAAAATAAATTTTTTATTAATAAATGTTTAATTTTTAAATAGAAAGAAAATTTTTAACCAAGCGTGAAATTTATTTTTTATTTTTTTGCTAATAATTATTATTTTGGACCAATATATTGTCGATAAGCGTCGATTTAATTCTTAGCCAATTGCAAACTTGGGCCAATATTGGCTGGAAGGTATTGACAAATATTTAGCCAATTATCAGCTTTGTCAATTTTCCTCTGACACTAAGTGAATCGATCTTTGTTATTGTTGACAAGATTTGCCTAAATCTTGCGCTAATCGTATTAATTTGATCGTATGCTTTAACACGCTCCATTTTGCAGATTTATCGCTCGGTGATGGAGAATTGCAAAAAAGTTTTATATTAATAGAAACGTCATTCAATTGTGTGTGTGTGTTTTTTTTTTTTGCAAAACAATGTCTT
>JUFY01022651.1:0-12554 GCA_001855655.1 Leptopilina clavipes
CCATTGAAATGTCCATATCCTTCATATTACTCCTACATTGGCGTTCTTGCCTTAATAGTTATATCCATGCCTGTGTACATAAGTTATCTTGGAAAATCCATGTTGATGTTCATGCTGGCCGGAGCACAATGTGGATTGAATATACTCTTGGGACCTAATTTAGATCGTGAGGATGGTTCTTCTACTCCGCCAGGAGCAGTGGCTTTTCCTCTTAAATATTCTCTCTCTGTTACTCTACTCACCATTGCACTTGCATTGGTCGTAGTTGCAAGATACGTTAGTAGACTAATTACTCATTAATTATGTACCAATTAAGATTCATTCTCTTTATGAGATAATTGCAAGTAGAATTTCCACTTAAGATAATTTCCACTTTTAGTTGCTTTACTAAAGAAAAAATGAAATAAGCGATTTTTATTTCACTCAGAGAATTCCAATTAAAAAATAAAGATTAAACAGTTATGTACTAACTTTTTCTTTCGTTAAAACATTTTCAATTGGAAAAATTTGTTTACCGAAATTTTAAAAGAGAAAATAATAAAATCGAAAAGAGACTATTCGTTCCTACAGCCATAGAAATGTTTTATTTGAATTAAATATAATTTATTTCAGTTAAATAATAGTATATATTTGTCTCAGAGCCTACTGAACTATTTTTATTTGTTTTAAAGAAAAATTTTATTTGACACAAATAAATTTTTATTTGAATAAATTTTTATTTGACACAAATAAATTTTTATTTGAAGAAATTTTTATTTGAACCAAATAAAATTTATTTGGAACAAATAAATTGTTTAGTAGGCTCTGAGTCAAATATATCATTTTCCTGGTTGTAGATTAATAAAAAAAAATGATAATTGGAAATTACGTTATAATAAATAGTGAATAAAAAAAAAATAAAAAAAATATCAGGGGAAAAACGGACTTTACAAGAAAACCCTATATTCATATCGGGAGCTTTTTGAATCTAACGATAATCATTTCCGTGCGTAATCCTGTCATAAAGCCGCTTTTTTTATCGATGATTAAAGTCTTTCTTGAGATTTTCACAAAAAAAGAAAATAATAATAATAAAAATATAAAATCCTCTAATAATTGACATTGTTCCTTTATGTTTTTTTATTTTTTTTTTTCTGTTTTTTTTTTTTTTTTTGCAGACGGAAAAAGCGAGAAGAATACTATACCTCAGGGGACAGGAAGTAGTCGCACAAAGAGAACGAGCCTCTGATATGAAAAGAAGAAATGGAGCATTGATTTATAATATTCTTCCACCCCATGTGGCCGCTTATTTCTTATCAACCACAAGGCACCATGACGATTTATACAGTCAAAGTTACGCCGAAGTTGGTGTTCTTTTTGCCAGTATGCCAAATTTTTCCGATTTCTACAGCGAGGAGAGTATCAATAATCAAGGTCTTGAATGTCTCAGGTTCTTAAATGAGGTCATCTCGGACTTTGACGCTGTGAGTTGAAAAATAAATAATCCATTTAATTTCGGGAAATTTTTAACAACTTTGTGAAACTGAAAACGAATAGAAATTGAGCAAATTTGACGTGTAAAAAATTTCTTACTGAAAACTAGGAAAAACTAGCTTGAGCCCTATTTGGAATAGGACATTAAAAAGGTTTAAGGTAGAAACTAAAAAAGTTCTCCAGGACCTAGTGTGGAAATTTTCCATATTTACTGTAATTAAAATGGGGCTATGGCCAGAACCTGGTCAGTTTTCCTAGTTTTAGTCAAGGACTATTTAATAAGGTATATTAAGGGGGGTGGAGGGTAAAAATTCATCCTATGGGGTAAAGTAGAACGATAGACAGAAATGTTTCTTGACCGAAACTAGAAAAACTGATTAGGTCCTTGCCAAAGCCCTAAGAAGGAGCTAGTCAGCTTCTCTAGTTTCTGTCAAGAACCTTGTTAAATGGGTCAAAGGCGAACAATTTTTATACTGGAATTAAAAACAAAGGCTTTTTTACAAGTTTCCAAACGAAATTTTGAATAGCTAAGTAGGTCCTTGATAAAGCCCTAGGAAGGTCCTAGCTAGCTTGCCTATTTTTTGGCAAGAACCTTTTTAAATGGGTCAAAGGAGAACGACTTCTGTACTGGAGTTGAAAACTAGAGGTTTTACAAGACCCTAATAGAAATCTAAAATAGTTAATTAGGTTCCTGCCAAAGCTGTAGGAAGGACCTAGCCAGTTTTCCTAGTTTCTGTCAAGAACCTTGGTAAAGAGTTCAAAGCGGGACAATTTCTGTACTAGAATTGAAATCTAGGACTTTTTCAAGGTCTCAAACGAAATCTAGAATGACTAATTAGGTTCTTGCCAAAGCCCTATTTTAACTAGGGCAATGTACGTTTACTGCAACAAGTAATTTAATGTCTTCTTCCATTTAACTAACCGCCTAGTCAGCTTTTCCAGTTTCTGATAAAACAAACTTGTTAAATCCCTATTTGAAATAGGGTTCTAACAAGGACCAAGCTAGTTTTTCTAGTTTCTACCAAAAACCCTGTAAAATTTCCATTTATAATTGTCAAATAATAACAATTTCTGTACAGTTATTTAAAATATGTCTCCTAACAAAACCAATCAGAGAAAGAATAATTTTTTTCTTTGCAAAAAAGAAATAATAAAATTTTATGAATGAAACTTTCTCACGTGCTGTAAATGTAAAAGTCTAGTAATTAAGCGCAAAGTTTTACTGCTAATTGGTTGCTACATTGCGGATTAAATTTTCTTTTTTTAACAAGTTTTTCAGTAAACTTTTGGTTTTGAATTTTAAGAAATTTCCGATGGGCTTTGTAAATTCCTGTCACGTCTACAGACTATTATATTGCACAATTCCATTTTCTCGATGCTATATATATACCATATATGTGGTACAAACTTTAAACTCTGTTTCGCTTTTACATAAACGTCGCAAGTTTATTATATTCGAATATTCAAAACATTTTATAATTAAATTAATGCCCTTTTGAAATTCCAAATAAATGAAATTATTATAATAGTATTTTCAATAATAATAAGAAGAGGATAATTTTACCTATTTTCAATAAAATATTTTCTATTACGTAATTATTTGAATGAAAAATAATTTTCACTATTTTTTCAACAATAGTTTCTAATTTTTTCTATTTTTCTGAGACCTTTGTCTTATTTTATTTTACCTTCGACCTTTTCTCCTTTAATTTTTTATATTTCTTATTTTCATAATTTATAATTAGCCTCTGTAATCCCTTATTGTAACAAGAAAAAAAAATTGTGAAAAGAACCTTCTTTTTTCGATTTTTTTTTTTTGTTGCTATGGATGATGAAAAATAAAATGAAAAAAAATTCCTCTTTTCAGATACTTGACAGAGATGAATTTAGGGATATAATTAAAATCAAGACAATTGGATCGACCTATATGGCCGCATCGGGTATCACTGATTCAACAAATAATGATGGACCCAGATGGGGACATCTCTCGACACTCGTCGATTTTGCTTTAGAATTGAAAAAGGCCCTTTCAAGTATCAACGAGCAAAGCTTCAATCATTTTGTCCTGAAAATGGGCATCAATCATGGTCCCATTATTGCCGGTGTCATTGGTGCAAGGAAACCTCATTACGACATTTGGGGAAATACGGTGAACGTCGCTTCACGAATGGAAAGCACGGGAAAAGTTGGTCACATACAGGTAAATTAATTTTCACTAATTTCCACTAATTTTCAACTAATTTTTAAATATTTATCAAATATTTATCAAATATTTATCAAATATTATTTTAAATGTAGAATATTTTTCCAATTGAATGGAGAAATTTTGAAAAAAAATTTTTTGTCACCAGGTAACGGATGAGACGCGAAATTTACTGGAGCCATTTGGTTTTGGATTTGTCGAACGTGGTAATGTTTTCGTGAAAGGTAAAGGTGAATTGCTCACTCACTATTTAATGACAAAGAATGGAGTGGCCTTGAAATTGGACAGTGATTTACCAGTTGAACCAACTCATCCAATCATTTACCAGTAGAAAAGTGAGAGATTCTATTTGTCGACGACACCGTGGGAGAAATTAATATTTTTTGCCATCTTCTTCCCACTCAATTACTTGACGAAACGGTTCGAGTGTGATAAAATAGCACCGCCACATCTACAAAAGTGAACTTCGATCCAGGCAAACTTAGGCCTGACGATATATCGTCTAAAAATAAGCAACAAACGAGGTGTACATCTTTAGTTTTTTTTCTTTCTTCTTTTTTCTCTCCTTTAATCCCCCGGTGTCTCTAACGCTGCTATTCACAAGGCAGACTAAAATTTATAGACAACAAGAATTCAAATTCGTTCATCTAAGAATGCAACGCATTCGCTGGATGTCCTTTAGATCGTTTAGTCTCTAAATCTAATGGAATGGTTATAAGCAAAACAAAAAATGTACCTGATACGGTTTCATTGTGGTTTTCGTACTAATTAACTAATTGGATCAGTGAGAGAGTTTACTAGATTGTATAAGCAATAGTTTAAAAATAAAGTATACTGAATTCTTTGCAGAATAAAAATTTGTAGTTGATCTGTCATATCTGGATGTGAATAAAAAAAAGTAGACGATGATTTTTCATTATAAGGGAATGTTGCAGTCAAAATGATGATGATGAGCTTAAGAATGATCGTGAGGATTGTACTTGTAATGATGCTGATTGTTATGATACAGATAATACTGACGCAGATCATTATGATACAGATCACTTCGATCTGCATTATATTAATGACACAGAACCTAATTAGGCAAATATTTCTGATGGAGATAGTACTGACGGAGATATTATTGATGCTGATCAAAATAATCTGCATTATATTAATTATACAGATGATAATGATGCAAATATTTCCGATGCAGATCATAAACATCTAGTTCAAAATGATACAAATCATTCTGATATGCATTTTATTACTGATACAGATCATAATGATACGGATAATTCTGATCTGCATTATATTAATAATGCAGATTTTAATGATATGCAAATATTTCTGATGCAAATCATATTCATCTAGTTTATAATGATACAGATATTTATGATCTGCATTATATTAATAATACAGATCATAATGATGCAAATATTACTGATGCAGATAATACTGATGCAGATAATATTGATGCAGATAATACTGATGCAGATAATACTGATGCAGATAATATTGATGCAGATAATACTGATGCAGATAATATTGATGCAGATAATACTGATGCAGATAATACTGATGCAGATAATATTGATGCAGATAATACTGATGCAGATAATACTAATGCAGATCATAATGATACAGATCATAATGCTACAGTTCATAATGCTACAGTTCATAATGGTACAGAATATAATGCTACAGATCATTTTGGTACAGATAATTTTGGTACAGATAATTATGATACAGATCATTATGATACAGATCATAATATTGATTCCAAAATTACCAAGATAAAAATTTTGGATCCACGATATAGAAAAGTAATCAGCGTTAATTAGGTTCTTCAGTGACTTTTAGACAATATTCCCTTTTTTTCTCTAATAACAATTTTTCCAAACGTTGTTGAATCTAATTCCGTAACGTTTTGATCTTTCTTAAAATTTATATTTAAATATTATTCTGTGTGAATTGTGAACAAAAAAAAAGTAAAGAAAATTCCTTGCTGGCACTTGCCTCGATCATCAAAATGTAGATTTTTAATAATAAAAAAAAATTTATCAAAATCTAAAGGACTTCCAGTGAAATCACGACCAGAATATCCAGAGGATATTGGGTCCATTTTTCATCTGATTTCATAGTCTCACTCTTGCTACCTCTGTATCATTACACATGTACCTTTATATCGCTACAAGCGTTACGAATACTTCTCTCCACTGTGTTAATATTCTTTCAAATAATCTCCAAACGGAAAATTAGTAACAATCGGAAAAATTATATATTAGTACAAAATAATTATTTCCATTGCTAACTGTAATAACTAGAACGAATCAAGTAAAAAATTGAATTGCTTTTAGTTTTATTAAATTTTTGAATACATTTTTATTCAATTTATAATTTTTGTGTTACTGAAATTAAAAAATGTTTTGTAATTAAATTGAAATTGAAAAATTTTGGGAAAATATTGAAGGAATATTTAATTACAGTGTTTCGCTGGTTGTCCAGAATTCTACAATATTCAGCAAAAGCTTGTGTGGCAACTTTCTTCCAGCATTAGTTGTAGAATAACTTGAAAAGTTTTTGAGAATTTTTGCCCTCTGGACAACTGGATTCTGTCACACAATTACTATTAATACTGTTACAACTGCGAGTATTATCGATATAACTACAACTGTTGTTAATTGTGTTCACGTGAGGTCGTCTCAGCACAACGAAGGTGTTTTAAATTAAAGTTCCAAAATAAAAGAAAAAAAAAGGGCCAACTTCTCAAAAAAATTGATCCACAAGAGCTTCCTGATAGTTCTTAAATCTGCAATAATAAAACTTTGGCACTGAAAATTAAAAACAAAATTTATTAAAGCAAACCAGAAATTTTTGAATTAATTCAAAAAAAGCATCCTGGTTTTTTTTTATTCAAAAATCATTAATTGGGTTTTACTTCTTTCTAGATCATTTTTTTTTAATTGCACTATAGAAAATCATGACGAATTCGAAAAGAACCGTCTCAAATTCGAAAAAGAGTTAATTATTTTTCAACAAAATATAAATTCGACAACAAAAAGTAAATTTTACTTTGTGAATTTTGAACAAAAGGAAGAAAAAGAACTGGTAAATAAAATTGAAGCGGAAAAATCCAAATTTGCAAATTTAAGAAAATTATGAAACCTGATTTCAAAAATTCGCAAATTGAGAAATATTGGCGCCTTCAAGAGAACTTTCGATGCGGAGAGTCGTACGAAGGAGACCACGAAACATTTTCACGTCTGTGATAACTTGGTCGCGAGTAGCGTAACGATATGTATTAGCAGGTACTATGTATAACAAACAAAAAAATACCAAAAAAAAAAACCAAAAAAAAAATATGGAAGATGCAAGGTAAGGTAGCTAAGAAAAAAGGCTTTAGAGTACTTTTAGCTCCAATTTTTCCGCGGGAAACCACGTAAAAAAATCTAACTGTACCATTATTTAAGACTTCGCGCAAAGGCGCTAATAATTTATTTTTTTACAAAAAAAAAGAGTGCAAAGTTATCACAGACCCTACTATAAATATATGTAAAGAAAAAAAAAATATATAAATATATATTTGTCGCGCAAAAAAACACGAGGAGGAAAGAGTTTGAAACAACAAAAAAAAACACAGAAAAAGTAACGGCCTAAGTGCAAAAAAAAATTGCGCAATTTTCGGAAACAATCGAGAGAAAAAGTGAATTTTACCAAAAAAAATAGCGAAAAAGTTTCAAGAAAGTGTGAAAAATGAAGAAAAATTTTTTCAAAATATTGTAAGGGGAAAAAATCCTCCTCGAATTTCACACAAACACACACACACTATCTCATCGCCACACAATTTCACGCACATTAAATCTTGTAAATTAGAAATAATAATAATAATAAAAAAAAAAAATGTCGTGTACATAATTAAATGGATCACTGATCAGAAAATAATAAAAAACTATATTATACAATATATTAAGAGTGAAGGACAAGTGGATATTATAGTTTTGAAAGGGATTAGAGAGTCTATTATTAATGTAAAGAGAGATGAAAAGAGAAAACAAATATCACTGTAGATATCCTAGCACTATATGTATCTGTATAGGAATTTATGAATTCGAATGGGAAAAATGATGTAACTTTAAATGAAAAATGATAATGGTAAATGAAAAAAAACCCCCAAAATAAATCACGTCGAACGAAAATAAAAAAATCACCGATGTGAGAAAATAATTTCATTGTTTCACAATTTTTTTCCATCATTGAAACCTTTCCCTTTTTTATTAATTGTTCAAATGTTTAATGTTTAAAATTATATTTAATATTTAGTATTTCATTAAGTTTCAAATTTGTCCACGTAACTGAAATATAATTAAACAAAAAATTTTATACTTTTACTTAAAAACATTCAATTCGAAGACTAAATTATTTTTCAAGTGTTAATTTATTAATTTTTAACAAAAAAAAAATAGTTAATTCAATAACAGTGGAAAAATTTTCCCTTTTTACTGTTGGAATAAAATTCCAATTACCTTCCAAGTAAAAAATACTTACTTTTACTTTAACGAATTTTTGAAATAGTGAGTTAAAATAATAATTGTAAAAATATACAGTTTTAAAATTTAGTTTAGTTTCAAGGTTGTCCTGAAAACAGGAATATAAGTTAAATAAATAATATGTAACGAGAAGAAAATTTCCAAACTTTGAATTTTGCTGTAATCAGCAGAAAAAGTTTCAATTAGTAAAAAAAATAAATTGTTTTTGAAAATAAATTATGGTTCGTTCTGAAAGAAAGAATATAAAATTATTAATAACTATAATCTAAAATAGCATGAAAATAATTTATTTTCTTTCCAATATATAATTTGCGATTATACATTTATTTAAAAACAGCTGACAAAATAAATTTTGCCCTTTTCTTTGTAATTTAAATGACATTTTTTTTACTCAATAATTAGCAAAATTTATTCACTGGACTAGGATTTTTAATTTTTTACCATCGTGAATATAATTAAACGAGTAAAATTGTTTAATTTTTTTTTTTTTTTGAGCTTTGCTACATATTTGAGTGGCCACTTTTTGACTGGCTCGTCACTAGATTTTTCTGATTAAAATGACATCACGTAGATATTTTCATAAAGATGTTATTCACTATCTACATTTTTTTTAATATATTAAAACATTTCGTTAGTTTCACTGTAAATGTAATCAGTTTTTTTTTTGCAAAAAATTTTTTCTTACAATAAACACGAGACGGAAAAATATAATTTTTGTAAAATATTTTAAATACTTTAGAGAAGATTTTTTTTTGTATTACTTTCAGATTTATAAGGTATACATGTATATTATATAATATTTATAGTTCAACGCTTGTTGGAAAAATCAATAATGGAAATTTGTAAGAATTTTGATTTTTAAATACATAATCTAGGACTGAAAAGATTTTTGCGAAATTGGATTTAAGCCAAAGCATGTCACATAGAAATATATATATTTAATAGAAAGATTATTATTTTTTTTTTGTCAAATAAAATTTCTTTTTTTTATATACATATATATATATTTTAGTACTTGATGAATAATTTTACTAATGGATTCTTGAGAATAAGAATAGATATTGTTGTACGTTTTATATATGATAATTGTTAATTTTCTTATTTAAGAATTCGTTACTTGATAAAAATTGACAACAAACACACTTTTCATAATCTGAACTTGATATTCATTATTTCTCTGTAGCATTTCCTTATTTCTTGTTAAAATTTTTATTTAAAAAAATTCTTTTTTTAGTTTTAATTTTAGTTTTGAACTCTACGTTTGACGGAAAGTTGGAAAGAAGTCTTGAGAATTTTCAGTGATTAAAAAAAATTTCAATTTATGGACTTATTATTATTATTATAAATATCGTTGTTTACATTCGAGTAAATTTTTTATCTTTATGAAAACGTAAGTATTTTTTACAATTTTAACCACTTAGGTGAATTTACAGTTGACAAAGTGAAAAAATTAATAATAAAGCAAAAAATATTAAGAATTTTTTTTATTTACTGAAGAATTTGTAAAAACTGAATAATCTACTTTGGAAAAAGAATCATATAATGCGACAGAGAAGTAACATTGACTCATGAAAATAGTTTCAGAAGACACACATTATATGTTTTCTTAATTAATTTTTTACTTCGTTTACTGCATGTGCGACAATTATTATAATTAGAATCATTTGTTTAAAAAATTTCCTTGATTTTTGATTGTCAATTTCCTTATCATAGATTTAAGGAAAATAGCTAAATTAAACAATTCACCAAAAAGTGGAAAAAATACAAAATTAACATTTTATTAAAAATTAATTAATATTTTCTTTGGAATCCTCTTTTGGAAATAATTTCGAAAATTGAAATTTCGTTCGTTTTTTAGCAATATTTTTATTTTAGATAGAATGATATTTAACTTTTAAAATTAAAAACCTAAAAATCCTTTTTTTTTATGTATTTCCATACAAACAGTATTTTTAGAGATAACATAATAAAAACAATTGTCAGTAATAAAGTTAAAAAGAGAAACACATTGAATTGTTGATATTACTAAAAGGCAGGACAATCGAATTCATATATCTTTATCTGAATTCATTTTTTTTCTGCAATAACAATAACAGAAGGGATATTTTCTCATTCAACAACCATTTTTAATTTTCCGATTATAATCACAAAAGATTTTATCGGATCTGAATTTTTTTTTTATTATATTTTTGCATAAAATAAATTTTTCTCTTCTATATAGTAATAATTTTTTTTTGTTTTGATATAAAAATATTGTTATTTCAATCGTCGTCTATGAAACTGAAAACTGAAATAAAAATAAAAATAAAAATATTTTGGAAAATTTTCGCACGACCAAGGCACAGCTTGGCAGAAATCTTACAATATTTATTTTTTTTTCAATGATCAATTTTCCCAAAAACAAACATTAATCTCAGTCTTAAAAATTAATTCTCATCTAATTTAAAATTGAATTTTTTTTCTGTATACGATTTTTGGAAAATTGTGATAATTACTAATTAATAATAGAAATTAGAATCGATTTCATAATTAACTGCGTTGTTTTTTAATTGCCTTTGATAATGAAAATTAATTCTCCCATCAGACGGAATAATTAGTTATCGATTATTTATAGTGTGAAAAATAATTATGACACAATTTCCAATTATTCGTGTGCGACATTGATCTTTGTTTGCTCTCTCGTTGCTTTTTAAAAAACAGTGTAAAAATCTTATTAGCTATGACAAATTTCACTGGAGTGAAATATTGAAAACTAGGGAACAAAATTCAAAACGAATTTGAAATTAAAAAAATTTTTTTTAAATATAAGAAATTTGCACTAAAGAAGAGAAAAAATATAATTTCAAATTAATAAGAAGTAATTATTTAACTCAAAGGATTTATCTAAAGGAAAAAAATTCAAAGAAAATTTAATTGACTTAAAGAAAAATTATTTGATACAAATAAAATTTCTTTGATAGAAAAAAAAAAATTTTTTTCTATCAAAGAAATTTTATTCTCATAATTTTTTATTCCATTGAAATAAACTGTATGTAATTGAATCAAATAATATTTAATTGACTCAAATAAAATTCAATTGACTCAAAGAAGATTTATTCGATACAAATAAATATTTGTTTATTTATTTGTATTTATTTGAATCTGATAATTTTTTATTCCAATTAAATAAACTGTATGTAATTGAATCAATAAGTTCTGTATTTGAATCAAATAATATTCAATTGACTCAAATAAAATTCAATTGACTCAAAGAAGATTTATTCGCCACAAATAAATATTTACTTGAACCAAATAATTCCGATATAAATAAAATTAAATACCATTTAATTGACTCAAATAAAATTTATTTGATAATACACAAGTAGTTCATTATTTGAATCAAATAAATTTTTTTCAGTGAATAAATATTTGATTCAGTTTAATAAATTTTTTGAATGAAGAAAAGATTTAGTCGTTTTACCCAAATTTTTTTATGGAACCAAACAAATATTTCGTTAATGAAATAAAACTGAGGCCCTAAAAATAAAAAATAATAATTTCGAAATGAAATTTGACTGTTCGAAAATCAATCGCTGGTACCCGTTGTAAGGACATCGGATTTTTGTATGTCCGATGTTGGATTTTGAATTCGCTCGGGTACCAGCAGCAAACCTCACGTCCTTACGAATTTATAAACAACACCAAACACAAGAACACTGACGAGCATTAATACCAATGCAGTGACGACTTTAGCGAATGCGTTCATTCCACTTTCAACGTGCTGCTGAGGTCTCCTGGATGGGACGCTCTGCTTCGAGGCTAGACCGCGAGCTAAAGCTGGGAACGCCAGACTCTGGGTGAAGGTCAACTTGTGCAAGGACTCGGACAAAGAATATGGTCCAACTGAACCCCGTGCCGCTGCGCGTAGAAGTGCGTATTCCAGGTCCAATGCATCGAACATACTGTATCTGAAATTTCATCTTCATGCAATAAAGCGCATTTTCCATAATGAACATTGATAGTGACATATTTCACTTTTCATAATCAAATTATCATTTCGTGATGAGGCGAGGGAGAATTGAGATATGAATAATATCATCTCTTTTTTTTTTATTGCTCGATTTGGAATTTTTTTCGTTTAGAAGAAAAGTTATTGAATATTCTATTCTATTTTATTCTATTCTGTATTTAGCTTTTTTTAAATTCCTAGCTGAATAGGTTAATTTTATAAATAATTATTTATAAGATTACAAATTAATAATATAAATAATATAAATAATATAAATAATTATTTATAAAATTAACCTGGGAATGTAAGGCAGGGTAAAATTTACTCTGCCAATTCTGGCGATTGGCTAAATATTGGACCA
>JUFY01022652.1:0-37988 GCA_001855655.1 Leptopilina clavipes
TTTTTGAAAATCAATAACTTTCAAAAGTAGATAAAAAATGATAAAAATTAAATCAATCAATGCGTTTTTATATATTCTATAAACTAGTTATGATAATTTAAAAATTACACAAAAGTTTTTAATAAATAATTTCAAAAAAGTTGTAGTTTTCAAAATTTTTGATTTTTAAAACATCAATAACTTCGTTAGATTTTATTGTAACAGGTTCGCTAATAGATGAATCGATTCGTCTTTAAATGCTCTTATAAACTGTTATTATAGTTTAAAGATTAAATAATAGTTTTTTAACAAAAATTTCCAAAATGGCATATTTTGGGAAATTTTTGATTTTTAAAACATCAATAACTTTTTAATATTTAATCGTAATAGGCTCTATAATAGGTCAATCGACGCGTCTTAAAAAAATCTACAAAATGAAGAAAAAATATCTATAGGTGTTCTCACATTTTTTAAAACTTATGGGCAAAAAACGTTTTTTCAAAAAATGAAAAACGCAAAAAAAAATTAGTTAATCCTTATTAATCGTGCTCAACATACTCTCATTTTATGTCCCCCAATGAGATCTACAATTTCAAAAAAAATTCAAGTCTGTAGCTCTTTTTGTTTCTGAGATATTAAGGGTTATATAATGTAAGTACACACACACACACACACACACACACATACGGACATTTTTTAAAAACATGATTTTTGAACTCCTGAGGTCAAATTACATCGATATAAGTCAAAAAATTACATTCCGAAATTTTCACCAACACAATGCTTCCTATGAGGAAGCAAAAAAGAATAATTTTACTTTTTTCAAGTATTTTCTGTAAAAGTTTGTAAATATTTTGTCCTAATTTTTGTTTTATTTAAAAATTTTTTTAGAATATTAATAAATTTTTGGATAGCTTTAGGTTTATTTTATCAAAACTTTTTTTTTGCTTATATAAAATGAATATTTACCAATTTCTCGCTGTACGTCTTGCAAGCCATTTTTCAAATTAGCAACTTCTCGTTGAAGATCGGCCATGCTCACTCGGGCAGCGGTCCTTACATGGGGCATGTCTTCTTCTATATCCAATACCTCTCTAAATCTGGTTTCCAACATTTGAACTAAATAGTGAAGTAAAGTTGTCCCTTTAGAACACGAAGATTTAGTATCAACTAATCTATTCAAGGAAGATAATCTGAATCCACAAGCATTTCCTCGGGCATTTCCGCGATTTACATAATTTCCTAAAGCCAAAACGAGTTCCAAGATTTTCCTCAGCCTCCGGGATCTTGCAACTTGTCGACTCGCTTCAAGAACAGCTCGCATTCTTGGCGTCAATTCCGATATACTAGCGGAGAACTTCTTTTTGTAATGCAACGATCTTAGCCTTTGCTCGTAATGTGGAACTCTGATCAGAAAAATTAGAAAATTAACCTTTCGATTTAAAAATTAAGAAATAAAATTAATATTCCAAGACAAAGAATTAATTATTACAAAAATTTCCAATTTCCAAATGATGAAACTTACTTCGATATTTGGTACAGGAAGCAATCGGCTCTGCTCTGCAATTCTTTTTGATTCATATCCAAAAGAGCAGCTTCTTCAGACGAGGGAATGTATTTTAACAATTGTTCAACCATATCAATATGCAAAATATTCTGTTGATCCATTGATAAAATAGTCCTTGTTATTTCATTGTCGGACATTTTCAATTTGGACAATAAAATTGTACAATTCTGTGCTCTTCGAGAGTCAATAACAGACATTGTCTTCTTATTTTTGCCGAGATTTCGTAAATCTTCAATAGAACCTTCAGTTGATACACCATTCTTTTGATATGCACAGAAAATTTTATCAATTGATTCCAAGTCCATGATATTATAGACTTTTGAATCATCTAGTTCGGACCAAATAGTTCCCTGTAATTTTTGCTCTGGTATTTTGGACCAATTGAATGACTTGAGAGGATTACTAGGTTGGGGAACATTTTTCACTATTCCCACCTGGAAAAAAAATTCATTAATTAGTGATAAAGTTGTTTTTCTTGGTAAAATGAATTTTAATGAGCGCGAGGGAAAATAATTTAATTACATACCTTCATTGGAGGTGGTGCTGCGGGCATTAGACAAGGTGGAGGTGGTGGTGCCAAAGGAGGTGGAGGCGGTGGGGGTGGAGTTGGTTTCGCTTCAACCTTCTCAATTACTTCGTCCTCGACTATTTTTATTGTTGCTTTGGCATCATCTGGTAGGCTTCCGGAAGCGACTAACTGCTCCAGACGTTTCCTCTCAGACTTTTCGTTATTCACTTGACGTGAAAGTGCTTCCATGCTATCCTGTAATTCTGAAATTCTCTGCTTTGTCTCGATATGCATTGACGTTTCTTTTTCCAATCGCTCCTTGACTCTCGCTAAACTCGCCTCCATATCTTCCTATATGGACAAATAAATAGAAATAATTAGCCTTTTTTTACCTATGAAATTTTTTCCAATTTCGTAATTTATTCATTTGAAATTGTTTCTAACTTTGTAAAAATTCAAAGTTGGGAAAATATTTGCAAATGGAATACTAACTTTTTCCTGTGTTCTGATATCTAGTTCCTGCTCCTTTTTTGCGAGTCTTGAAGACATTTCGGAATTTTCGCGCTCCAATTCCTCAGCTTTTTTTCGTGCTGCGACAAGTTCTTCTTCTTTTGCGAGAAGATGAACGATTTCCTTAACGTTAATTTCGATTGGGGCCACATCGGGATTTCTAGTGGTGCCCGCTTCATTTCCTTCCGATTGAAGAACAATTTGTTGCACTATTCTATCAAACAAGAGCCAATGTTGCGGATAGGAACCATAATCCACTGAAAATAAACAAACATTTTAATTACAAAATTAGTTAATTTAAAATAATATTTATAAAATGGTTTATTGAAAAATACTTTTCAACTCGCAATGTATTGAATTCAGACGTAATTTCGCAGGTCTGAACAAGTTTCGTTACGCGTTAACTAATTTGGCAAAGTTGATATGATATTACAATGAGCAAAATACTCACAAGGTAGTAAAATACAATGCTCCAATAAACTCAATAGATGAGGATAAGCAGCAGTGTGACTTAATTTTCGTCGCAAGAGATCAAACATGGCAGTTGCGCTCTTTGTATCAACATGCTCCTTCTCAAATTTTCTCGCCAATTCTTTTTCATCTTCATTTCTCACCATCTCAAAAAAATCTAAATGCCTATCTAGAGTTTCATTTTCGTATTTTCTAAGTTTTTCAATAATTGGCTGAATTCCCAGCATCAGTAATTCATATCTCAAATGCAATCGAAATTCTAGAGTCACTTGTCCCGGTCCATAATTCAAAACTGCATTGATGAACGACATGATTGCCGTTTTCAGGGACAAATTATCTTTATAGATTCCAAAATTCTTGTCCAAATCATTAATAATACTTTGAAATCTTGCCCTTTCCGAGTGATATTGTTGAAAATGAAGCATAGCTTCGAGAACTTTTCGATGACCACCAGGTACGAGACAAACAGCACCGAGAATTTCGAGAACTGCAATTTTTGTTTTGATATTTTCAGTCGCCAGCGACTGGGAAATTGTGTTGATAGCTGTTGGATGAGCCAAAACGTGTGCCCTTCCATTCTGAAATTAATAAAAGGTTTTTTTTATCAATTTTTTCTTCTAAAAATAGAGAACTTTTATTTCTTTTTTTATCCTTTTTTCTATTTGAATTATTTTATATTTACCGAGTTGTTCATCAAAGCTTTTAGACATCCTATCACGCTAGTATGGAGATTACTGTTTCCAGCTTCAGGGTCCATTGATCCCAAAACTTGCAAGAGTGAATTTAAACCATCTAATTCTATGAATCTAAGAACAAAACTGTGAGGCTGAGTTCTCAGGGCAGTTTTTAAAGCTTCCACTTGTCGCATTTGATTTGAGATTTCTTCGCCCTCCTCTGGAAATGGTGCCTGCAGGAAAAGAAATAAAATCAGTTAAATAAAAACTTTGTTAAATGAGATAAAATAATTTCTATTTAATAAATGATCTTCAGAAATTCTCTAGCAGCTAATTGTAGAAAGATGGAACCTCTCCAGAATTTTTTTAATTCTCAATTTTATAAAAAAAAGGAAAAATTTGTCATTTTGTGGTGTGCTGGTCATTGTTTATAAAAAAACACTTAGTTGTTTAACAATTGCTACACCTTTAGGAATGTCTTGTCAGTTAATTACAGAAAGATGGAGGTTACCGATGCATTATAATTAAATCAGTCTTCCAATTTCGAAAACTTACACTCGCTATAATTCTGACCCGTTCGATATAATCTTCGGGATCACCGCTAAGGTCAGTGGTTCGCATTCCTCCGTTTTCAAGGGTGCCGTTACTCTTTCTGGAACAGTAGATCTGCCACTTCTTATTTGCCGGAAGTGCAAGTACGGCTTGTCTGTTTGCTTGGGTTAGGTCCAGTTCATCAACGAGCTCCAAAAACATCTTGTTCAATTCCTCTTCTGCTGGCATTGGTAAAGTTGGTGTCATCGCTTGAAGCGTGAGTGTGCCCGTCTGCTCCACAACACAGTAGGTGATTTCCGGCGGTTCATCATCCTGCCAAGAAAAATCAAAATTAATCAATTAACAATGAAAAGTTATATGCGCATATTACTTTGCAAATCTTAATCTCGACAAGATCTTAATTTCATTGTAAAAAATGATTAAAAAATTTACAACAAGCTTGAACATGAAAGCTTTCACTCCTGTTATAGAGACTAAGTTCCAATTAGTATTTGCTTCTTTTTTAATGACTCTATCGCATTTTTGTCTAGATAACTTCTAATCGTTATATAACTGGTCTTTTTTATATTAATCCTCGAGCTATTAAATCAGAAATATTTAAGGTTGAGTAATTTTACATCATATTTTAGAAATGTAAAATTGAATAATTCTTCTAAAAGTAATTATTAATAACATTAATTGTTGAAATTACAATTCTTCACAATGTAATGTTAATAATATTTGTAATTATATAGGATTTCAAGTGAAATGTAGAATTTAAAAGGAATTTCAATATTGTCTCAATTGATCGTTACTATATTTTTTTCTTTTATAAGGAAGTTTCTTGCCTCTAGAAAAATTATTTTCCGCTAGTCGTTATGAAATCAATTCGAGGAGGATAATCGAAAGAAGAGACCGTGAATAAATCAATATGTAACCTCAAACTAACCGCAAACGTGACAAAAGAAATTCTTCAGAAAATTCTGAAGATGGAATTGAGATCTTGTTAAAAACATGTTTGGATAACAAACAATTTTAAGAGATTATTTAATATTCAATCTTGTTGGTGATATAAACGAGTAAAAGCAATTAGAAACTTCTCATTTGTATATATATATATATTTTCTTTATAGTTAATTTATTTTTAAAATTAAGTGGAAATGAATGTTTTTTGAAAGAAAGTCCGCTGTTTGACCCCATTCCTCCCTATCAAAATTAAGATATCTTTGCGGAAATTGCACAAGGACTTTTAGTGCGTTTAGTCGCTTTGTTTAAGTGAGAATTTCACCGCGAGACAATGCGCGGAGAACGATGTCCGTCACTTGGTCAGTGTGCCGATTACACTCCCACATGGGAGGAAGGTCTCGGCCTCTCTATAAGCGCAAAGTGGCGACAAACCATCGGCATTATATATACATATACAGTTCACAGGCGACATGCACCGTGTGCCAACAAAATCAACATCAAAGGTCAGGGGACTGGCTGGATTCCTAAGTTACTTTCACACGTGACTGCGGGAAATCCACCTATTCACGCGCGTATATAGCACCATCGATTTATTATCTGCCGTGAAACATTATTTCGAACTCGCGCTTCTAGAATTATTGAACGTTTCCCTAAACATTTCAAACAATCAACCATAAATTATTATGGATATTGGTTTTCATTATACAAAATTCTAATCTAAATAGAGTAAAATATGGATTTAATATCGTTAATAGCAAATCTTGAATCTATAAAATTTTCTCGTCTTCATTGAAAATTATTTTTCGTATTTTCAAAAATTTTGTCTCATTCGTATCTTCATTATAGATTATAATTATTTTCTAATGAAACTAATAGATACAGAATTTGCGGAAAGAGACTCGAATTATAAAACAGGAAACCCTCGGAATTCACAGAGAAATACCAAAAGAGAAAAATATAAAAGAGAGAGAATGAGAGAGAAAACAACACACATATGGTTTGTGGAGAGTTGATTGTGCCAGTGAATACGGATGTCTACAAAAGCGAGCGCGACTCTAACAACAACTGTATAAAAATCGATACAACTTCTCTCTCTCAACAGAATTCACCTGCTTCTGCATTCATATAAAATCAAAAAAAAAAAAAAACTTCCATGTTATTTTTAAAACATAAATTTATCCAATTCAAGAGAAAAAAACATTTTTCAAAATTCACGACAAATTCTTTTACAAAAACACGAAATATTCTCGAAAAAAACAGAGAAAAATAACAAAAAAAGAAAACTTTAAATTCACTCGTTTCATACAGTGAAAAATATTCTGATGGAAAATTTAAAATATAACTTGCAAATATTTTGAATAAAACATTTTCCATCGTTCAACGTAAATTTTTACATAAAATTTTCAAAATATATACTAGAAATATTTTGAATAAAACATTTTCCATCGTTGAATGTCTTTTTTTTATTTTTGAATAAAATTATTATCGAAAATTGTTGAAAGCTGTATTATAAGTTTACAAATGTATATGTGTGGTAAAAGACAATGAAATGTCATGATTGAAAGAGATGCAATGCTCATTCATATTTTCCTCTGTTGATTTTTCCGGTTATTTCCAAAGGGTATTGTGCGAGACTCATAAATTTGAGATTGCGTATTTCAGGAAAATTGAATTAGCAGTCTACGACCCCGAGTTCCGCAAAAGAGGGGCGGGTTTGCATTGGAACGAGAAGAAATAAATGCCTCAACAAAAAGGATTTGGCGTGAGCGTACGGCTTTAATGATCTGCCAATTTTTTGTAATTAACTGACTGCCTTATCCAGACAACCTTTGGTCACTTTCCTATTTATTTAAAAAAAATGCTGGATCCACGTCCTCTATACGTAATAAAACTGTCCAAACTAAATGAAATATGAATCCACTTTATATATATCGTGGATATATCATTTATTTTTTGTCCTTTCAAAATTGAGCGGCACTGCACTTGTTTAATTCAAATTAAATAGTTTTAAGTTCAGTTCAACTGCAACACTGTCCTGACAAAAATTAATCCTGGAAATTGGAAAAGCTTTTTAAAACATACAATTATTTTTTATCTTTATCTCTTTTGAAGCCAGACGGAAAACAAGTTTATTTTTTTCCCCGTGAAAAAAAATAAACAAAAATTATTTACAGTTTTAATTTTAATAAAAATTCTCTTAAATTTAATCGCGTCAAATATTTTTTACACAAAAAATAATTTTAAAAAAGGAATATCATTATTTGCAAATTGAGAGAGAATTTCTATTTTTAAATTAATCTGCAAATTAAATTTTAATGAAATGGAAAAATTAGTTGCAAATTTGAAGCAATAAACTTTGTAAACTTAAATTAAGTCAATAACGAAAAATACATTTTCAATTTAAAAAAAAATTTTGCCAGAACTTGTTTTTCGTCTTTTTTCATTTTTTTTATGTGAAATAAATTTCAATGAGCATAAAAAATTCTTCGATTGTTAATTTTTGTCCTCAGGAATCTTTTTCGCGAACATCAAACATAATTAATGAAAAATAATTTGTTGTTTTTTTAAAAACTATTCGATTTCCATTATCAATTTTTCTCAAAAAGAAAGATCATTAAACTAATTTCTATTATTGAAATAAATCAATTTCAAAAGTAAAATAAAATTTACATTTAAAAAAGATTTTGAGAAATAATTTTTTTCACAAAATAAAAATATTCCATTTTTTACGTTTTTAAAAACGTGTTCAAACTAGAATATTTAAAATATATGTAAAACTGGAAGATAAATTTGAATATAATGGAAAAAAAAGAATGATTATTCGTTTATCGAAACCTCTTAGATGCTTTTCGCTATACATACCTTTTCTGTTCAGAAAATATCCGAATATGCGGGTACAATATTGCTATATGTACAGGTATATAACAAGAGGGTATATACGAATATATTGCAGCGAGACGAGTGAACACATTAGCGAGAAAGGAGGGTTGAGGGTGATTGTAATTTCACACATGACGTAATTCCCCCCGCACTTGGTTTTCGTTCGATCCTATGGAAGTCATCCCTCTCTCTCTCCTCTCTTTTTCATTTTCTCCTCGATTTTCCTCTCTGCTTCCCTCTCGCTCTCTTCGTTTCACCAAACAACAAGCATATCAACCCTCCTCCGACAGTCGATGGTGCCTGATTGAAAATTTCCAAAAACGATTCCACCACACAAGATTAATTAGCCCTGAAATCAAATTAGTCCATAAATTATTCTCGAATAATGAAATAATAATGCTCTGCTTCTTATTGATGCATAGTACTTAAATCTTTTCAAAGAAATTAATTTAATATGAAAACGAAAATTCCGTTTAAATAGGAATAAAAAAAAAGTATAATTGATAAACTAATTTCTTCGCAAAATGAACTAAAGTTAATTTAAATTAATTCGATATTGCCTTTACATCTGTCCAAAATGAAATTTTACGTTTATTGAACAAAGTTTCTGTTTGGAAAAAAATTAAGTACAAGTTGACTTTTGAATGTTTTGTTTTTTCTCTTAAACGTAAACTTTAACTTCATTGTGAGAAAAACGATAAGGACAAAGTGAACAGAAAGTGGAACAAGACTGTTGGTAGTGAAGAGTGTAAAAGAGTATTTGAGGAGGAGGAAGAGGGGTTTTAGAAAAAAGGAAAGGACGTCATGGCGTCTGGCGCCTTATCAAAAATTAAAATTTCATTTGGCAGACGGCAAAGCACTATCGAGAGGCGAGATCCAGCAGTTTAGCAACCAAATGTTACCAGAAAGAAGAAAAGAACCAAGAATCGTCAGGGTAAGGTGGTCGCCAACTTGAAGAGAAAAAGCTTTAATCGCAAAAAGCTAACTTTTCATCCTGACCCACAGGGACGTTAATTTTAATTTCAATTCCCTCGCGATTTCTTCTTTCTTTAATTGCTCCAGACTTGCACTAAAAATGAAAGAAGGAGCTCATCATTATTCAAATTTACAAATTACACGCTGGTAAAGATATTCACACAACTCAATTATTAATAATCTTTAGAAAAATAGTTCTATTAAAAGAAATTTAAATTTTTTATTGTAAAATAGAATTAAAATTCATTTCTCAGTAAATTTTTTAACGGAAAATTATTATGAAATTATATTTTTAGAAAATAAAATGACTTTGTTTTATTCAAAATATCATAGAATGATTTATCAATGTCCAAATGCCTCCAAATTATCAGATAATGCAATTTTAGAATTGGATTATTTGATTTCAAAATCATCAATATTGAAGCCAATCGAATGTCGATGGCTTGATAATTAATGGTGAATAGAGGGAGATTAAATAGATAAAGGACAATTTCAAACAGAGTTAATGAATGATGAATTTCAGAAATTTTAAAACAATTAAAAAGAAATTTTCGTCTCTTTTTTTAGATTTATATTGAAAATTAATGGAAAAATGCTACTCAAAGTATCAATCAAGTAGATATATTTTACCACAATAAAAATTATGATTTTAAAAGAATCCAAAATATTTAGTAAAATAATAAATTTAAAAATAAAAACTTTCCAATTTAGTAAGTTGTCTATAAAATAACCTAAAAAATTACTTTTTGTCAACTTTCACAAATGCGTAGGTAAACTACGATTTTCTTCAGAAACTTCTTCTAATCCTGTTAAATAAATATGCACTAATTGAAATAATCATTCTTTTGGAACAAAAACTCTAAAGATTTCACAGAAAATTAGTAAAATAAAACCACAACAAAACTGTGATAGTCAGAAAATTAAGTTGTTTGACAACATTGATAAACTAGTCAAATCTATAACTAATAACAATGCTGCGCGCAGGCGCAGATGTTACATATTTCGCAATTTCCTGTAAAAAAAAGGTTAACAAAATCTATTAAAAATGTAACAGAAAGCAGGATTCGACTTCAAAAAAAGCTTTGACATTAATCAGAGCTTCAAATATTGAGTCGATAAATGGAAATATTGAAAATTGGAAAATTGTCTAAGCTAACCTAAAAATATAGCTCCGTGACAAATTTTATAAATACGCCGTCAACTTACGATTATTGGCACAAAATTTATTCATATCTGTAGAAAAAAGTGCACTGAATACGATAATTAATCATTCGAATGGATAACTAATTATAATTTTACATTAAACTGTTAATAATGAAGCTCAGAATGTGGACATGACAATTGCTTCTCCAGGCGTCCATGGTCGATAAACTCAATTAGTCAAATCAATAACTATCAACTCTTATGCTCATGCGCATAGAGTTAAACTCTTGACCGCGAAAGTAAATTCAAATTTGAATTCCATAAAATACTTAATGGAAAAGGATAATTTATATGAAAGAAATTTTTATAGAAAAAGATAAATATTAAATACTAAATAATTAAATCTAAGAAATATATGAAGCCGTTTAATAATGCACGAGATAAATATTTATCAATTTTGATACTTTAAATAAATCAATTAATTAAAGTAACTGAAAAAATAAAATAAAAATTGAAAAAACTATTTTAAAAATTTTTACTTATAAACTTTTTTCTCTATTTAACACTGATTTCAATTGTTCTATTTTTCTGTCTTCGCAGAAAGATAAATTGGAAAAGAAAAGAGGATTTGTTTTTTTTTTTTTTTTTTTGTTCTACTTCTTAAGCGATTTCCAAAAGAAAAAAAAATTGTATAAAGTGAAGTTTCATCCAAGAGGAATTGTGGGAAGGGGTGCGATACGAAATAGAGAAAAGGTGGTGCGAAGAGGAAAGATACTTTCATAAAGAAGAATTTTTCTTTTTCTACAATTGTCCCCAAATCCGATTCTTCCGCACTTCGCCCATTTATACTCCCCCAACTGCTCCCCGCGGAAATAGCTAATCCCCACCTGTCCTTCAGTCACTGTTCCGATAACCGGACACTTTTGCCATTTCATACAAATTTATTTCCTCCAATTTTTGATGAAATTCTAAAAGTGAACTTTAAACGACCTAAATTCTATTCTCATTCGAAATTCAACACACATTCCTCCAAAGAAAGGAAGAGGAGAAAATAAAATAATAAAAGAAAGAAAAAGGACTACCTAAAAGAAAAATTGTCAAATAATTTTAATATTGAAGAAAATCGTTCGTGGATTTATTTTCTTTTTTGTAATTCACTTGTAAAATTATTTTTAGATTTTATTTATTGTAGAGGAAAAAAATAAAAACAATTTTACCTGAGAATTTAAAAATAAATAAATCCAAGGACAATGTCACTCTATTATTTATTTCTATATAAATGAAAATTGGATGGAATTGATTAATATTTTTTATGGAGAGAAAAAAAAAGGAAGCAATATTGGAAAATTTCTTCGGTGAGATCATTGATAATATTCGTTGAAAAGCGAAGGATGAAGAAAGTGTGATACGAAATGAAATTCTGAGCTCGATTTATCCGGGTCGAGAGCATGAGGATGAGGACAGGGTATACATTTTGCACGGGTCATAAGGTCCTCTGGTGGCTTGAGTAGCGCCTGCGAGAAGGTGAGTCTCTTCGCTGAGGTTACTGCACTTTGGGGACGAGTTAACCCCCTATTCCATGGCCTCGGAATCGCCTACTCTCGCCACTTCTTTCTTTCTTTTTTTTTCCTCGACACTCACAAACTTTTCACTATGTGAATATCCGTGCAAACCATCCGTACAAGAACGTAGTTTCAACTTTTTGGATATACATATATATATATATGTGAATATACGAATGCTACTTTTTTTTGACGCTTCATGCGACTCGTCCCCAGAGAATAGTGAGCGGTACCTGTCTGGAAAGAAAAGACGCCCGCAAACTTCATAAATGTCGGCCAAGCCGATTTTCTCCGATAAAAGTTTCTCTTTCCTCTTCCCAGAAGATTCGTGCATTATTAAACGCCTCCCTCTATTTTCCCTCATTTCGAAAATATTTCAAAATTCATTATTCAAAAAAGAGCATTTGAAAAAATTACTTTTTGTTTCCTTGCCTCCTTGGATAAATCTTCATTTCGGAAATTGGAATATTCTCCCTCTTCTTTTTTTCGATTCCATTTGTCCTGAAAATATCAAAGAATTATCAATTTGAAATTCAACATTCTTCTTTTAAAAAGTGATTAAAAATTTTTCCAATATAAATAAGGAAAAAAAATTACTCTTCAAGATTTTATTTGATGAAAATTGTAAAATAAAACTGACTATAAGATTTTAAAGTACACATCTAGTGAGAGTAAAATTTTCAAGAGATTTTTGTGATAAAATGGAATTTGAAATTTTTGTCTTTCTGAATTTTTAATAATCTGTGTTGGCACACGACGATGCCAAACCGAGAGGACAGTTACCAGTGGGAGCCATACGGCCGATAAGACGATGTGGTTACATAGTTCTCTGGGATGTTTCTCACCCCCCAATCGTGTACCTGGCTTCCTGTCGCGAGCGGGTTACAAACGATGCGCTTGGTATTACAACCCGCAAATTACACCCCCGACCTGCTCAGCGAATACATGATGCCTCGAGTCGTGAATTATCCTTCAGATATATAGATATACACCTGTCCTGTTCGTGCTTTCCTTTCCAGACGCGTTTCAAAGATCCCGAAAACCAATGAAACTGATAATTTTAATTGCACACCTAGAGAAATAAGAAAAATTGTTTTAATTTATTGTTCCTCGCTTTACAATATAACAAAAAGTAATTAAATAAAAATAGTCATTAAAATAATTTGTTATAAAATAAACAAAATAATGTTTCGCTAAGAGACTTAATTATTAATACATACCTCGATTCTGTGGTTAATTTGCAAAAAATTAATGACTATTCCAGGTAAAAGTATTACCATTGTTAAAAACATAATGAAGTTGATTATAAATATTTGATGAACCTGCAAGAACGAGATTTCGTGCTACAAGAGGAAATTGGAAGGATCTGTAAGAAAAAAAGAAGTCTTTTAAAGCACTTGATATTTTTCAGTTCATAAATTATACTATCAGCCTTTTCCATTAACTTTCCAGCTTCTATGATATATTATGTAAAATTCATTTTATAAATTATAATTATTTCCAGTAAATTAGAACTTAAAATAAAATCGAAATAATACTTAAAATCAAAATCTATGTATGGGAAATAAATAAATTACCATTAAATATTTATAAGTCTAGATTAAATTTAAAGTAAATAATAAAATTCAAAATTGAAATAATTAAATTATCCAAAAAAATTAATAAATAATGGAAAAATAAACTAAACGATAAATAATAACTCTCGTTAGAGAAAACTAGTTTAGAGAGAATTATTCAAGCACTGTATAAAAATATTATTTTATTTTTCACACAGTTTTACAGTCATTTTCAAATTGAATCTACTGAATTTTTGAAGACAAACTATTAATATATACGACTGAATTCAAAGAACAATATAATATATTGATCGTGACGAATATTAAATTTACTACGTAGAGATGTTTTTTTTACTTGAAATATTTAGCAATTGGATTTTTCATTAATTATAATATAAATACAAAACCAGTCAAGTTTTAAACAAAAATTAATTGAGTTGAAATCTAACAATAAAATGAATATTACAGATTTTCATTTTCTATGTTGTATATAGATAGTAACGGAAAGAAAACAAAAGAAAGAAAAATCACAGCTCAATATTAGTATGGAGTATTTCTTTGAAACTTGACAAGGCACGTGTCAAATATGTTCGATATAATAAGAGTGCGTGAAATGTCGCGTGATTATTAAATATCACTTCTCGTTACATGATATGATTTTAAAACTATGTAGCGCTAATCTTTGAAATTAGTATGCAATATTCTTATACTTATGTACGATATATAAAGCGAGAATTAATTAATAAAGTGGAATTTCTAAGCAAATTTACGAGACAAGGCACGATTTATGAAAAATGTTGGATAAATCTACAGCTTTTGAAAGAGAAAAAAAACATGACAATGTCGAGAAGAAATTAATAATTTTGTACTTTAGTATTTCTCAGTGAAATATATATATATATATATATAAGTAATATTAGATAAAATTTCTTTTTTATATTTAAAATTTTTCAATTTTTAATTCTAGTAACTATAACACTAAAAAGCTTATTATTATTATTAAAAATTATTTTCTCTTTTCAATGACGAAATTTCTAAACAAATTTCCTAACGTTCTCTTTGAATTTGTCAAAACTTAATTTAAAATTCCTTTTACATAAGAATTTTAAATCTATCAGCTAAAAATTTTACTCAGTTTTAAATAAACTAACTTAACAGTGATAATCTGAAACAATTAAATTGTTCCGAAACAATCGAATTACAAAACAACATTGCAAAATTCCTCATAAACAATGGAAAATCTTTTTAAACAATCGAAGAATTCTTTTCAAACAATATAAATCTAGTCGAATAATTAAAGCTATGTTAAATAGCTGTCTGATTTTTAAATTTTACCTTTGAGGGTAATAGTCTAAAACAATGAAATTATTCCGAAACAATCAAATTGTTCTGAAACGATCGAATTTCTTCATAACAGTCAAATTGTTCTCAAACAATTGAAGAATTCTTTTCAAAAAATTATATTCTAATCGAAGAATTATAGCTATTTTAAATAGCTGCTTGATATAAAAAAAAACCAACAAACCTACATTCGAGTCGAATAATACCGAAAACTGAGATTCTTAACAAATTACAAGATATGTGTCGTTTCGTAATTAAAATTAAGCAACGTTTCATTAAACGCGGTCAATTTATAATAGTTAATAAATAAAGCAAACTACTATTGAGACATTAAAAAAAAAACAAAAAAAAACAAATACCTATTCAGTCAGGCAACGATTTTATACGATTAGAAAGATATATCGTTATATTCCTATTGATTAGATAATTCAGACGGTGATTATTGTCATGGAGAGATAAGAAAATTAGGCATATTAACGTTGTCGTTTGTTTGCCCAGCATTGCGAACAATAGTTTTGATGTTCAGGAGTTCCAAAAAAAGTACATTTCTCATTACGACAGGTTTGCACAGTATTTTTAGCATGCCATTGATCAGGAGTTGGCGTGTCAGCCTCCTCTGAAGATTTTATGAAGAAAGTTGAACTGTAAATCAAACAGTTGTCAAACCCCGAAAATCTCATCTTATTTAAGAAAAAAGACAGAATATAATTTTAAACTTACTTGGCCAAATATAAAGTATCCGGAGCATTTGAATTTGTACTTGGTACTAATTTGTTCACACTCGCGTGACTGCAACTGTCGCTTGCTGTGTAAAATTTGGATTTTCCCGCTCCGTAATTCATCACTGTGCCAGTCATATCCGAATGATGATCTTGCAAAAACCTAAATATTACAATTTATTAAGTATTTGTTTCAAAATTAATGATTAAATTATCAGGAGAAAAATTAATTACCTTTCTTGTGCGCAATCGAGATAATTTTGTATCATTTGGTTTTTGTAACCGTTCCTTGTGATTTTGATTTTAACACAGAGAACGCCGTCACCAACGGGGCCAGTTGGAAACGATGACGAAGACGAAGGTGGGCTCTTTGGTCTTTTGTGAGAATGTGTAAATCCCAATTTAATGCTAATCGATCTACTGAACGATTCGACATGTTTTGCTACATCTAAAAGCTGCTTTGCGGTTTTATTTCTATTTACAGTTCCACCATCCACGTCACTAAAACGTTCCGTGTCATCTACGGCGAGCAATTGATATTCACAATCCAAATATTTCCTCACTAAAATTTCCATCTGCAAAATACGAAGGATTATTTAACACAATAAAAATTTGAATTTTTGCCTATTAATTAATAAATTAAAAAAAAAAAATACCGTGTCTTGTGAGCAGGAAAGTAAGTCTTGTGATGCCGTCCAATCCCATTCGGGTCCAGGATCAACAGCAAATGGAACAGGTAAGAGTTGTCCACTCTCGGGATCAACCAAAGGAACATAAATTCTTTCCTCTATATTTGGTCCTTTTGCAACGGAGACTAGTGGCGAAAAATGTGCAGAATGATAGGCTAATAGTAAAGGTGTTCGATAACAATCAAAAGATTGAACTTCCAATGGTAGATAAATTCCACCAAAATTAATGGGCGCCAAAGCAACGCCCTCGGAATCCCGTAACATCGTTTCCGCTATGATTATAATTGGACGTCGAAGAACGTGTGCTAACGCCAATACGTGAACCTACAAAAAAATTCCAAAATCAAATTCAAATACGTAATTAAAAAATATGAGTAGTAAATGATATACTAAAAAACTAGAAAAATTTTAATTATTTCAAAGAATGAAAAATTTTAAAGAAATATAAAACCACCTCCTCCAGACTTTGATAAGATTTTATGGTTTGATTTCGAGGATTAATCGAGGCCATGTCCACAACACTTTGCCATTCTTGTTGCCATTCCTCTTCCGTGTAAGCCAAACCGGCCGTTGCGTTTAACGTCGTCTGCCTCCATTTCCATCTCCTGAAAACAATTAAAAAAAATTTTAATCACTATAAGGAAATAATAATTGAGTAATAAATAAATTCATAACCCGAAAATATTGATTAACCAATAAGTTCAATACACAAAACTATTATTATCCGTCATCATGTGATAATGATGATACTGATAAAATACAAAGCTTGTAAAAAATGACTAACTACTCGGAACAATAACTAGTCATTCTTTTTCTTTTAGTAATCTGATGTTAACAATGTACAAATGACTAATGTTGATTATTTTTACTATCTATTCTGTTTACTTTCCTATTACTTATAAAATGTTTCTCTTACTAATATCTGTACTACATTTATACCTGAAAATTGCGTCACGATATTTCCCCTCGGCAAGCATATTATGTAGGTGTTCACGCATTGTGAGATTTCGATCTTGAAAACCCCAAATTCCAAGAGAAGCTGCATGTAGAAGACAATTTCCATCGCCAATAGTTGCTAGAGGCCAAAGTGCTTTAGATCCATCGTTTTTTCCTCCACACCACCAATTCAGTCGACCAGCAGCTTCTAATGACGACAAAGAACCCGCCTCGAATAGATCCTTCTCCAAAAATTGACGAAATGGATCTGCAGATAATTTAAATTTAATTCTTAATATGAGAAATTCCTGTTAATTGAAAACGTTTGTGAAGAAAAAAAGATGGATTAAAATTACCTGGATATACTGATAAATCCGGCAATGAAAATGTAAATTCTGGTGCTTCCAGTCCATCAGAAGCGAGCTGAGAACGTGCCTTGTTTACGATTGTTTCATTTTCCGTCGCACGGGAAATGCCTCTGGATAATTTTTTAGGAGCTCCTTCCCTTGTTTCCAAGGGACCATTGTTCGAAGTAGTCCCTTGTTCCAAACCATCGTACATGGATAATGCTCCACTCATAACAATATTCTAAAAAAAGAAACAAGTTTATAAATTTATAGCATAATAAAGAAACGTATAAAACATACAAAAATCAAATAATAATTAAATTTTATTCAAAACGTTTGTTACTTAATGTCAATAAATTAAATCCTCTTAAGTGATCGTGTATTCTTACGGTGGAAAATAATTTCAAAACAATTTCATATTTGGTAGAAGAAACTTTAGACAAACGATTACTTATAATTCAAGTTACGCAACATTCATCCATCTAAAAATCTACAAATACTTACAAAGTAAAAGTGTATTCACGTCTTGCATTTGCACACCCATACGAATAGTTTCTTCAATGATTATATTGAAACCTGTTAAACATAAAGTAACACATTTAAACATTCATAATATACTGAAATAATACTTTAAACGTTGAATATTTAATAAGAATAAACAATAAAACTATAATAATAACAACACTTATAATTAAAATTTGTATGTAAAAATAATTTGTAAAATATCCCACGTTGTTATATGAGACGAAAACATATTTTCTTCGTGTGTTACAAAAATAGGAAACAATTTTTGTGCCAACTTTCAAATAAATGACAAAGTTTATAAAAAATAAATCGACATTCACATAGTTTTTAATTTCTGAAAAAAACGTGTATCATTCGAGCATAACAGAGAATTTACTAAAAGTAAGACTCATTTAATCAAAAATGTTGAAACCTTGACCTGATATTGAATTAACGAACACACACGGCTTATCAGACAAAATTATAAATACCTTTTTCGTCTAATAAATTTGTGTCCCTTTTTGCCTTTCCACATTCGGTGATTGTCTATTTATCGTCTAGGCCTTTATCTCCTGTGATCAAGAAAAATACGAGTTAGAAAACATAAATAAACAAGCTGAAAATATAAAAAACACACACGTTTATAATGGGAAGACTCCAAACACTGAATGACATTACAATAACATAACCTCGCGCGCAGCCGACCTTCCACTGAAAAAGTGGGAGTAGAAACTGGTAGAAATGGTTTTATTTACGCATTGCACCTCTGTCACATTTGTTTTTCATAAATTATACTTACTTGATGAAAAGCAGAATTGGTCTATTCATTACTTATTGAAAGCGGTCAATTTGTTTTTGATTTTTATTTGTAACCCATTATGCAAGAAATTCCAAATGGACTCCCAAAATTGGAGTTTCGATTGGCAGGAGAGGATGTTGTCAAGGTCAAAGAGTAACTAATACCTTTGTAATTCGACCCCACCTCTATTTTTTTTAAATTTATCTGAAACATACATAAGTGATTTATGAAACACATTTTTCTAAAAAACTAGATCTTGATGCGCATAACCTATATATAGTGCATATATTTTTCAAAGGAAATCCCCTTTAATTATAAGCAAATTCTAGATGAAGAACAAAAAATGTTTATTAACTGAAAAAATATTTTATACGACTTCATAAATATTTAAATTTAAAAGACGATAAAATCTCGCACAAAAGAATAGTGAATATTTTGCAGTATAATTTGCATTTGTATTATTTACACATTTTTTAAAGCAATTTTTTAACATTTATGATTCATTATTTAGTTTTATTATTATTCTTGCAATAAATTAAATAGTTTTACATTACCTGTATGTTAGATAATATAAAATTAAACGTTATTTCATATAATTCTAATTTTTTAGTGTTGGTTATTTAAACTTTAAATACTGTCAATATTCCGGAAACGGAAGTCGCCATGTTTTTTGTCGTCCGCCGTTAGAGGGCGCTGCGAAAATATTTCTTTTTCTCCAAGATGGCGGTGAGTGAAACATATTTCTTTAGACTCTGTAAAATTGTTTTATAAAATCTCTCTAAATCTTCGAAATCAATAACAAAAATGGTTATTTAATTTACGAAAACAATATCAAATATACGTAGTTTTGTATAATTAACAATCGTTTTTACCTAAGTGTCAATTGTGAACTTTTTTTAATAACAAACGACGTGTCACGCTTGTTGTCACCTAACCTGCAACTGACAAACTTCATATTCTTAATTTTTGTTTATTTTAACGTATCTTTGTTTCAGTCCACTGTTAAAATGTGAATTTATAAATAATTCTTTTTACAGGACACAGCAAAAGCACCACCTAAGCAGAGTGCAAAGAAAGATAAATCCAGAAAGGAGCCTAAAGATCCATCAAAAAATGTTATGCGAGAAGTCCGCATCCGTAAATTGTGCTTAAATATTTGTGTCGGAGAGTCTGGAGATAGATTAACTCGTGCATCCAAAGTAAGTTTATTTCATTTAATTATAGAATGTTTATTTAATTTGTATCTACAGTAACATAACCTCAAATTGAGGATGTTGACTTTTGGATTTGAGATTCAAGCTTTTAAAATAAAATTTATAAGACGTAAAGTATTCTTTCTGAATTGATTTCAAATTATTAAAAACATTATTTTTATTTAGGTATTGGAACAATTGACAGGTCAACAACCCGTTTTCTCAAAGGCTCGATACACTGTTCGTTCCTTTGGTATTCGTAGGAATGAAAAAATTGCCGTACACTGCACAGTTCGAGGAGCTAAAGCCGAGGAAATTCTTGAGCGCGGTTTGAAAGTGAGTAAAATTGATCAGATTTGGTTAATTTTTAATTTTATCCATTTTAATTAATGATATTTCGTCTGATTTTGAATTTATTTTACTTTACGAGTTTCGATTGTCGTTATTTAATAATAATAAGTAAAATTAATGATATATGTTATTTAAAATAGGTACGAGAATACGAATTACGCAAGGAGAATTTCTCTGACACCGGAAACTTTGGTTTTGGAATCCAAGAGCACATTGACTTGGGAATTAAATACGATCCGAGTATTGGAATCTACGGCTTGGACTTTTACGTCGTATTAGGTCGACCTGGTACGTTTAAAGATCTATTTGACAAAGGAAATGTATAATTTTTCAGCACATTTTCTGGTATTTTAGATACTGCTGATTTAGGCTTTATCTAATAGTTTTTTTATAAAACATGTGCAAGAGAAAAAGCTTCTTATTTGCAACCCATGCCCACTTCTTCTACTGGGTGTGTTACTTAATGGAGGCGACAATATAAATATAAAAAAATAGAATATAAAAAATGTAATTAATATTACAAAGTCAATTGCTTAAAAAATATTTTCAAAACATAGTTATTCTGAATGCTATAAATTTTAGTTTAAATCTTTCAGTAACGAGAATTTTAATTTACTTCTATTTTAATGAGAAAGAAAATTGTTTTGCTAAAAAATAAATTTTTATAAGATTTAGAGGATATTTTTCTAAAATTAAGGGAAATTGTTTTTCAGGATTCAACGTAGCTCACAGGAGGAGAAAGACAGGAAAAGTTGGAGCTCCACACAGACTAAACAAAGAAGACGCAATGAAATGGTTCCAACAGAAATATGATGGTATCATATTGTCCGGCAAAAAGTAATTTACATAATTATTTGTATTTTACTTTTTTAATTATAATAAAAAGATAAAATGACATTTTCGTTTATAAACATTTTTTCCACGCCACCTTAATATTTGTTACAATAACGATTTGTCTAGATGAACTATTATTATTGAATTACTTATTAACGTTTAAAAGAAAAATTTACTAATTTTTATAAATAAAAATTAGGAAATTTAATTCAGCACTTAACTAATTTAATACTCAGATATTTATATTTTTTTATTTTGGATAATTTAGATATTTATTATTATAATTATTTATTTTATTTTTGGTTTACTCGCAAGTTATCTCTATTTCAATCTTTCATTTTAATATTTAATTTATTTTCTTAAAAAGTATAAATTAATAAATAATAATTTTCTTTATAATTATAAAGAAAATTGTTTTTATTCTTTACATCATTTAGTAAATATATTTTATTATTTATATTGATTATAATTTTCTAATTTAATTAATAATATTAAAATTACAAGATTAACTTATTACATAAATAAAGTTTAAACTTTCCCGCGTAATTGGTCGAAATTACTCGAACCGCTCTGAACTTGCCCGCAAGAGGTTCGACTGTTCGATACCTATCGAAATTTGAACAGTAGAAAATTTTCTTTTGTTACAACGGTATATCAGTGGCAATTGAGCAATTATTTTCGGTTATTTTAACATTATTTAGAATGTTCATTTTACATATTAGTGTATTCAAACTGATCCTGACTATTTCATTATTGTGTTTCGATAGATATCTTGCATTCCACGCGCTTAGGCATCTTTACATTGTTGTCAGATCTAGACTCTGTCAGGTTTTAGGTTAGACAAATTGGCGCAATCCCAGTTGTTGTTTATCACAGTGTCGCAGCTAATTAGTGTTTTTATTATCGTTGTTTCTCTAAAAATAATCAGTTTTAGATTCCGTTCAGATTGCCGTAATGAGAATTACATAGAACAGTGATATTTTTTGACAAAATAAGTGTAAAATATGTGTGAGCAGAGTGAGTGACGATTGTTGCAACGTGAGGGAAAATCGTTCGCCAAAAGGATAAGAATCATCGCCATTTTCATCTTCAACATCCCCAAAGGAATGGAAATTGTATTTATTAACAACCGCAGAAGTTAAATTGAAGGAACTGCAGAATGTGCGTGATGAGAGGTGGATTGTCGCAACATGTGAGAAAATCATTCGCCAAAAGGTCAAGCAGACGGAAAATCAACGCCATGTTCAACCTCAGCATCCCCAAAGGAATGGAAATTGTGTTTATTAACAACCGCAGGAATCAAATTGAAGGAAGTGCAAAATGTGTGTGATGAGAGGTGGATTGTCGCAACGTGTGGGAAAATCATTCGCCAAATGGTCAAGCAGACGGAAAATCAACGCCATGTTCATCCTCAGCATCCCCAAAGGTATGAAAATTGCATTGATACTTTATCAAATGTATTGTAAATATAAACGCAGGAGTAAAATTAGCATTTCAATTATAATAAATATGTATTTAATTTTTCAGTTGGACGATGTTGGGCAACCCGGTGAGTGAATTTTAAAGTTCCTCCTGTTCTCCATCAAAATATATATATGTAAAATCGACTTGGAGGCAGGTTGTAATGTTTATATTTTGCATGTTTTGAAATCACACAGTGGAATCCGGTTTTCTTATTATACACGATTGGACTTGTCATTGTTATGCCCTCAACTAATTGCATAACATCATCATTAGCTTAGACTTTTTAGAATCTTTTATTCCCTGCCCTTTCAACAGTTCCCCCCGTTTTTGATTTCAATAAGTGAATATAATTATTAATAATATAAGTAAATTGTGATAAATAAATAATCAATTTTCTTAAATAAATAAATAATTTTATTTTCAGTTTTTTTTCAGTTTTTTCAATATTTAATTAAAAATTAAACTAATTTAATGTCTATTCCCAGTAATTCGGAGTTTTTGCATCTATATAGTTAATAGTTAATTTATATAGTTAATATAGTTAATTAGTTAGTTAATATAGATAATTTATAGTTAATTTACAATTCATTTCCGCGATTTTGAATCATTTTGGTAAAATAGTCCAGGACAGATTGTTTTAGGCAAAATTTACATATTCTTTGATAGTCTCACGAAATTTATAATTGTTATAAAAATTTTTCCTCGGAGTTTTTAGAATTTAGGGCGAAGTAAAATGGAAAATAGAAACAACGAATGGACATTATATTATAATGTCTATCAAGGAAGAAGAACTTTTGGTTTCATACCAGAAGATAGACATAGCAAATAATTTTGCTAATAAGACTGGAGACTTGAAAATGGTCTTAATTTACAGAAAACCATTATCACTGTGTGATTTATTGATGATTTTGATTTCAATTTATTCCAATTGCTGCTTATTATAATTTTGGCAATAATTATAAAATAATAATATATTATCTTTTTAATTATTTTTAAAAATATAATAATAATTGTTTTATAATTATAAACCTTCTCACTTGAGAGAAAAAATACTTAAAAAATTTATAAAAATTAAATCGAAACAAAAATTTTTATTTTTTGATTGTTAACAGCAATCTAAAAAATTATTATTTTTTTTATAAAATAATTGACCGTTATTTCTTGACAATTTTCAAAATTTCCCACAAATTGAATCGTGAAATGTATTGAAATCTCGCGAGTCGATATTCTGAGCCGAGCAGCATATCTGACTTCACTCCCTATCTTCTGACGATGACCTGATGACAGATCACAGACTCTGCTATATTTACCGTTGTCAAATTGTTTTCTTTTTTATGTTTGCAATGTATCACGCTGTTGTTGATTGCTCATCAGTGATCATTCCCGTATAGTGTCCAATCTTCGCGAATCATGCAAACATTTTTAAGAATCTAAAAAAAGTGTCAGTGATCATCGAATTGAGAAAGTTATTAATGTGCGTGTTTTTCAATATAACTGTCAAGGATAAATTTCTCAAGGATATTGTGCTTTTTAGTTCTGTAAATGCAACGATAATCATTTTTTCCTCACTCTGTATTTTATAGAGTGTTGTTAAAGGAAAAATGATGGAAGATTATAAATTTTTGTTTAAAGTTGTTCTTGTGGGTAATGCCGGTGTTGGAAAAACATGTCTAGTAAGAAGATTCACTCAAGTGAGTATTATTGCTTCATTATATTCAATTTCACCTGAAAAATACGATTTCTCTTTAAATTACGATTTATTTTGTATATTTTTTTTTAAATCCTATCATGTAGGATGCTTGTTCCTTTTTTTACGTTCAGTATCTAATGTGATTACACACCTTTATCTTGAATAAAAATCAATGAAAGGCAGATAACTGTCATAATATAATGTTTGATGCCTAATTTGAGAAGTGTGTCAAGATAAAAAAGTGTTTCCTCTTTTCTTGCATGCGTGCCTTAATTAATGAGAATATTATTAAGAAAGTATTACAAATGAATTTAAGTTCACTGTTGTTTTTGTGTCAAATTAAAATGTTTTTTATTTTTCTTTTAGGGATTGTTTCCACCTGGACAAGGAGCAACAATTGGAGTTGATTTTATGATAAAAACTGTCGGAGTGGAAAATGAGAAAGTAAAGGTACATTTCATAAATTTTCATCCACAGAGTTGAAATATAATTTTCCATTTCTTCGATAGTCTATATTATTAATTAATTTTTATTTTACTAGACAAAAATGTTATCCAATTGTTTTAGCTTCAAATTTGGGATACAGCGGGACAGGAGAGATTTCGCTCGATTACACAAAGTTATTATAGATCTGCTCATGCTTTAATTTTAGTGTATGATATTTCTTGTCAACCAACTTTCGATTGTCTACCTGACTGGCTTAGAGAAATCGAAGAGTACGCGAGTAATAAAGTACTAAGGATATTAGTTGGTCGGTATTTAATCATTTTTCACTTTCTTGTAACATTAAATTGTTATTATATTCATAAAAACGTTTTTTATAATTTACAGGAAATAAAATTGATCGAGAGGATAGAGAAATACCGACACACGTTGGCGAAGATTTCGCTCAACGTCATGGCATGTATTTTCTAGAAACTTCGGCAAAGGAGGCAGAAAATGTTGAAAGGTTGTTTATGGAAATTGCAGCCGAGCTTATGGAGGTACATATTTAATAAAAAAAAATTATTCAATTTTCTAAACATTTATTTGTATTAATTTTTTTTCAGCAAGCACGTTGCAAGGAGTTACCACGATATGAAACTAATGTGACTTCAATAAACGGAAACACAAAAGCAATAGGAGATAGTGCTAACTGTAGATGCGGTCGCTTTACCTAAGTAATTTAATATTTATTTAAATGCTTGATTTATTTGAAAAAAAGGGACAGATTTCAGTTGACAAGCTTGTTCCATTAACGTGGAAATTCACCAAAGTGCTTTATTCTCTACACCAACCTCAAACTATATTTTCTACCAATACATCACCTTGCAATTTTCTAATTCACTCGAAAATATTTTATTCATCAAAGGAATTGAAATTTACAGATTGTATTTTCATCATCCAATTTCAATCATTCCTTTTGGTTATAAAATTTAGGTGATTACGAAATAATTGTAATTTGTTAAAGTAATTTTTAATTTTATTCATTTAGTTTAAAATTTATTATGTTCATTTGAATTTAATTGAAATTATATTCGTCTGAATTTAATTTAAATTAAATTTAAATTTTTTTCTATATTGTAATTCGCCTGAGAATTCTGTCAGACCCTGCATGGCAAGGTCGAATTAATTTCTAATTTGTAGAATTCTATTTGACTAAAAGTCATTTCCTGCCGCTCACTTGCATTTTGCTTAGATTATCATTTTTTTTATAGCTGAAAGCTAGTAATTTGGATTCATTTAAGCATTTTAATTTTTTTCTTATTAAAATTTAGAGGGTATTTATTATTTTATTTTAAAGCTTATAGTTATTCTGTTATTTTTTTTCTATTTTTCTTAATTAAAAACTAATTTTCTTGACTGTATTCGATAAATGAAAAATTGACTGAACTCTACTTATTGAGAATATATATTTTTCTTGACTGTGATTTAGTTTTCTTCTGGGAGTTTCTTCTTGCAGTTTTGATTACATATATTATATATAATTATATTTTTGTTAAAGCATTGCTCTAGTCTCTCCACATTTTAAGATAATTAAAAAAAAGTCAACTTTATATACGAAAAATATTCGTATATAAAAATTAATCTGACACACAATATGGGGAAATGTATAATTATTATTTAGACCGCAATTGTTATATTATATACTATTTGTTTATATTCATCATGAACAGTTACATTGTTACCGAAGATAGATAATTGCGAGATCTCTCTTTGAAAAAAAAAAACTGTAAAAGATAAATGGTAACAACGAAAATGAACCTTTTAGTCAATATATTAGTAGATATTATTGAATATACTCCATTATTAGGAATTACTGTATGAGTATATAATAAATTTCTATAAACTTAAAAACGATATATGAAAGTAGAACATGTAACAATTTATCGAAATTTTTCTTTAAAACTTATTTATTAGTAGAAACGTAGAGCTGATTGGTGCTATAAGTAATTTCATGAGATTTTTTTCTTTTTCACTCCAATTTGCACACTTTTTCTTTTACATATATAATTATAAATTATAGATGAGGCATATAGCGTAGGCAAACTTTTCTATTTTCAACGACCAATTGTAAAAGTTCAAAAATTAGAAAATAGTAAATGAATCAAAAATTCACTCTCTTGATATAGTGTTCAACGTGTTTTTAGAAAAAACATTTGTTATACATCTGAATTTTATTTTCATTTGCCAAAAATTTGTAAATTATTTTCTATAAATTAAAAAACAACAATAATAATTTTTTTATGATTTTTCCAGAATTTTATTTTCAATCTAAAGAAACATTTTCGGTGCCTCAATTCTTGAATGTAAAAATATTAGTTTTTTAATTTGTGAAAAAAATTTGCAACTTACAATCTTACAAATTACAAATTACAAATTATGAATTTTTAATTTGTATAAAAAACAGTTCGATTGCCTCATAATTTGTTTAATGGTAACGAATTAAAGTGAATTGTTGAAGATTGGTTAAAGTTTGTTATATGAAAAATCGCTAATAATTGTTTAAGTTTCAATGTTATGAGTTATTCTCTATTAGAGTTGCTAATTATGTTGCAAAATGACGAATATACTTTTCTTCATTGGAATATTCTCCTCTGGGGAATATTTCAATGAATTACAGTTAAAAAAAAGACATATCAACTCAAAAAAAAGAAGAGAAATTTAAGTTTTGAATCGCGATAAATTAATATGTATAACTGCTTTTCGTGGGCATTATTACTCACCACTTTTTTGTAAGAAAGGAAAAAGAAGTAATTGCTTATTCGTCGAAATGATAATCGTTGTTATTAGTGTAGCAAAGTACCTGTAAGTTTATGTATCTCACAATTTATGTTCCCCTAAATTTAATTTCAATTGATTGTAAATCTATTTAGTGTTTTATTCATGAAACACTTATTTAGATTCCTTGCCTGCGCGCATAAGAATTATAAGACAATTCGTGTGTGCATCTTCCATTTACATACTACACTAATTATAATAAGATTATTCGAATCGTCAATATAAAATATGCAAACACAATAAGACTTTCTAAAATATGAAAATGAAGTCTGCGATAAAAAACATTAATTGTTAAATTTCTTTCTTGATTCTATAATCAAAGACTTGAATCGTATACAGTATTCGTCAATTTCTGAACGACCTCATTACAGTTTTTCTCGTAATTTTGATTCAAATATTTTCTCGAACAAATTATTCTTTGTTTGAAGAATTTATTTTCGTTATTAAATGAGATTTAATATTTTATTAAATTATTTAATATTTAATATTTAATGAAATTAAAAATTAGTGAAATTATTATGTACGTTTGGAAATTGAAGAACATTGGACGAATTAATAATAACCAATTTTAGTGCCTCTCTAATGCATTGAGATTTTTCTGAAGAGGATTTATTTGTAAAATATTTCGATGAAATTTTACGCATTTATTATAAAAATTAAAAACGCTATATATAATAAAATTGTAATATTGTCAAAAATCGTGACATTTTTTTTTTTTTTAATTGAATTATACATTTGTTTTACGATTTTTTTTTATATAAAATGCGGTATGAACGTTGAAAAGTTTGAAAGGATAAGTGTTTTTTATATACAAAAAAAATAGTACGGTACGAATGTTTTAAAGATTCATGATTCTACTTATATGCTAACGCTAGACGGCGTAATGAAACACACTCACTTGCTACAAATGTAGGCATACATTTATAATTAAATTATTTGAAAACGTAATAACTGTATCAGTTTTATTATCGGCCCCTTTATAAAAATTTTTAAATTTAACAAAATTCGAATTCTGAAAAATAATTTATTATTCTGCACGAAAGTACAACTGATAAATAATAATAATAACAATATAACGATATATTACAAATTCATTACATTATATATTATGTATTTTTATTATTATTATTATTATTATTATTTTAGTAGATAATGTAAAATTTCATTTTAGGAATTATTTTTTATTCAGAAATTCTGTTATTTAACATTATTAGAATTCACTTTATTAAAATTAATACTGTGATAATAAATGCATATCTTACTTAATGAGACATGGAAGGAATGTGTAATTTGTACAAAAATATGCGATGAATTTTAATTAGGACTCGAAAAAGTCTTTGATTTTTACTTGCTCGAGGGAAAGTTTAAATAGACGATCTCGAATTGTTGAATTGAGAGCTTCAGAATTTACTGGACTCTCTAGACAATTGGTAATATAAATGCCACCCTTATTTTCAATAGATTTATTCACAGCTGCATAAACAACTGGTGTTGCTCCTTGCACAGGTGTCTGAAATTAAAATTTTAATATAAAAATTCATTTTACTGCATTATAATTAATTTCATTTATATTTGTTTATATTTAAATTTAAAAAATATAACCAAATAATTCCAATTTTTTATGTGAATTAATTATTTTTCACTATTAACTATAATTATTAATAATTATGTAATTGAAAACAAAATTATTATTATTAATAATTATTTAATTAAAAAGAAAATTATATGAAATAATTTTAAAACGTGTCAATAGTTTACCTTGAAAAGTATATTAAATAAAATTTTTAAGTGCTTCATGCTTGTATGTTGATAAATATCTGTATTTACGAGACCCGGATGAACGGCATAAGATTGTACTGGTAATTTTTTATTGGAAAAAAGTTCTTGAATTGTCTTTGTAAACATAACTTGAGCAAGTTTACTTCGAGCGTAGGCAAATTTTTTAAGAAATCCTTCACTGTAAAATAGATTTAAAATTATGTATTAATATTGTAACTGTCAGGGAAAATTTTTGTCTTTCTTTTTTATTTAGAAGTATTTTTCTATTTTTTTTTCTGTAAAAAATATAAAAGAAAATTAATTAGTTCAGTATATTGGAAATTCAGTTGATAACAATATGCTGATAAATGATAATTTTCTATTTTGAAAATGAGAAAAATGAGAAAAAAATGCATGTCAGTGAAAATTTCCATTTTTTACAGTTTCTTATCGGAAATAAAATATCGAATATTCATGATCTTAAATTACAAAGCAAAGACAAAATCTATGAGAATTTTAAAATTAAATTGATTTGACTCGTTTAGTATTTATTTATTTGAAATATAGAATTTTTTTTATTAAATAATTTTTCATAGTTTGATTAATTTTTTTTTAGAATTTAATTGTACGATTTGTTATTAAAATAATTGTAAAAAAATTGTTTACCTCTCGTCGACGTGATTAAAATCAATTGTCCCGACAAGATGAGCACATGATGTGACATTAATGACTCTTGCACTTTCATTAGGACTTCCAGCATTTTTTAAAAGAGGTAATAATAATGCTGTTAGTAGGAAATGTGATAAATAATTGACCACCCATTGTTGTTCGAAGCCTTCTTTGGTTTTAAAGTAAGGAGTAAACATAATACCAGCTGAAAAAATTAATTCTTTTAAATTAAAGTCAAAAATATGTTTTTGTATTTTCATTAATCAAAATTTTAAATTTTGTACATATTTTGATTGATAAAAATTCGAAAAACGTAAAATTGAAATAAAATTATTATTTCCTTTTTCCTTGTAAGAATATTTTTTTTCTGAAAAATGTTTAATACCGTTATTAATTAAAGTATCGATCCTCCTGTAGTCATTTTTGATTTCTCGACAAAACTTTCGAACAGATTCCAAACTTGCATTATCCATGTGATAAACTTTCGCAGTACCAGAGGTCACACCTGATTCTCTAATTTGACGAATGGCATCTTCGCCGGCTTTAATATTTCTGCAGGCTAATTTAATAATATAAATTATAAACATTTACCTTTTTATTGGTTATTAAAATTATCGCTATATTATTTGAGAAAATTGAGAAAAAAAAATTACCGACGATCACTTCCATGTCACATTGAAGTAGCATTTTTACAATAAAATATCCTATCCCTCGGGAACCACCTGTCACTATTGCCACTTTTCCATTTCGTTGAGGTAAATCTGTTGGTAGAAAAAGAAAAATTTGAAATTTAATTAATTTGTAAAAACAATTAAAATTCTCAATTTTTTTTCAAAAATATTTGGCGCATTTAACTTTAAAATTTTTATTTTTTCCAATGAATTATAAATTTATTTACGCTGGGAAATTTTTGTCACTATTTTTAATATTTAATAATTTGAATAATTTAATTCATTAGAAAATAAAAATTAACACTTATTATTATATTCACTCGCTTTAAAAAAACCGAAATCTTATTTCACAACAACTTTCGTAACTTTCTTTTTCTCGTTGACCGAATTACTGTTTTCGAACATTTTTCTCTTTTTTCACACTGTCAGCATCAAAATGTTAAATATTAAAAATATTTTCCCCGAGTATAAATTATAATTCTAAAAAAAAAATTAATTTAGAAAAGTTCGATTTTGTATTAAGAATATAAAGAAATTATGTAAAAATAGGTCACGAATATTTCCAAAAGAAAAATCACATAAAAAAATTATTAAACTTGAGGATTTTAATTTGACATAACTGTCTGATTATTTTTTTGGTAAATTTTTCTCTTTTTTGAAAAATTATATTAAAAAAATAATGTTTTTCTTACCAGTTTTGTTGTACCTTGCGAAGACAAATTCTCTGACAACTTCTTGAACTCCCATTGTGTCATATTTAATTTCGTAAATAATTGTATTAATGAAAAATAATAATTTATTTCGTGGTTTATGAAAAAATAAAATACCCGCTATAAAAGCGAGAGCAGTACCTGCGATGAGTATCATTGTTAAAACGGTTCTGTGTCCGTTTGACGACTTAAAGCTTAGAAAGGAATCACCGCAATAGTTCGTTCATTCGTTTTCTTCGGTCGATGCTTATTAACGCGTGTATATTCCACGTGAGAACGTCAGCAATAATATTACATATATACCTAATACAATTTTACACCAACCTCTTTTCTTTGTTTTCAATTTGAATTTTTAATTTTCTCCAATTAAATCATTATTAGTCAATCATTCAAGTTTTGAAAATGAAAGGCAAAGGGCAAAAAAATTTATTGACGAAATCGGAAATCTCTAATTATTTTTCTGAAAAAAATTGGTTGGAATTATTTTTTTAATTTATCAATAATAGACAAACGGTCCTTTAGATTCGAATTATTTTTACTAAAAAAATATAATAATCTGTATAAAAATAATTAATGAACATTTAAAAATAATAATTTAGTGTAAAATAAAATTTAAACATATTTCTCTCTTTTATTCTGATGATTTTATTTGTTTTGTTTAACATTAATTATTTTTATTACATAGTTTTGCATTATGTTAACTTATTATTTATTATTCGAAATTAAAAGTTAACCTAAAAAGTTTATTGATTTTGCCCTGGAAATAATTTTTCTTTTCTTCATTTTTCTATAATCTTTTTCTACACCTGACTAATTTTATTATAAATGAAAGGTAATAATTATTATTTGAAATTATATTTACTCACCCAAGTTTTTTTTTTTAATTTGAATTTCTCATATATAAAAATAAACAATAACGATTAATTTTATTTCTAGAAAAAATATTTAAAGAACTTGTTATTGACAATTTTTAATGTTTCTAGTCACATGTTATTTTAAAATTCATTCATATTTAATTATTTACTGTAGAAGTTGTCAAAATTTGCCAGAAGCATGCTTAACAAATAAAAGGAGAAAAAATATCAAAACAGAAATGCAGTGCTATCTGTTGACAGATGCTTGACTTTCAAAATGTAAAACTCAGCCAGTCATCAGCTGCAGTTGAAGTGAAACATACAGAAGTGAAAAAGCGAAAGCGGTGGTGGATAAAATATTTTCCCCATTAAATTACAATAAACGGAAAGTTTACAGCAATTTATGTGCATGTTGTTACAAATTTTATGTGATACAACAAGTTGAAATAGTTTTTTTATACATATAATAAAAGTATTTAATTATTTAACGAGCCTTTTGAAAAGTGAAACATTAACCTAACAATTGCTCATCATCTCCAAGGTAAGTACGATTTTTACCTGTGTTCAAAGTCTAAAATTTTACCGTTCATTTTCAATATTCCTGTAAACGTCATACGTGAGTTTAGAAAATTCAGAAATAAATGAAACTTCATATGTAATTTAACATCAGGGACACCTTTTTTTTCTTTTTTTTTTATTTGCATTGTCACTCTGTTTACTGATTGAAGAACCTCGTGATTCGAATTTTTCTTTACACGTCCTCATTTTAGCTCGCGTGTATCTTCTAGATTGATTCTATATAGTGAAAGGATACATGATAAAAAAAGTAGCAGTTGTTAATTTTCTTCTTTTAATTTACATAGAATGGCAGAACCAACAACTACAACACAACCTGAGAGAGGATGGCAAAATTTAAAACAACATGTGGTTGAACATAAAATTGAAGTTGGATTATGGGCATTGAGACTTCTCGCTATACTTTTTACAATAGCGTATTTCATTCCTATATTTGGGTAAGTTTTTTTTTTGTTTATTTCTTCCATTTTTTAATTTACAAATGCTTATATGGGAAAGTTTTTAATAAACTTAAATGAAATCAATAAAAGTGTTATTGATTTTCCCATCAAGGCTCATCCAATTATTTGTATCTAGCCTTCAGACACTTTATCTCAAAAGAAAATAGGCTTAATAATCAGAATTTTTTTTACATACTTGTCACTTTTTCTTTTAAATTGAAAAATTTTTTTTTGTGTCAACTTTTCTTGATTTTGTTTGTATCTATTTTTTTCTGATAAAAGAATATTTTTTCTAATTGTAAATATTTTTATTTTCAGAAATCCGTACAATGTATATTATAAAGCCTTAATTAGTAATTCAGCAATCAATGCATTGAGACTGCATCAAAGAATGCCACCGATTCAATTTTCAGCGGCATTTTTTGCAGAATTGTGTTTAGAAGATTCATTCCATTATTTATTCTATGCATCAATATTCCTCTACGCTTCTCCAATAGCGTGTATCCTTTTCAACGTAATCTATAATTTAAAACTGGAAGAATTTTTTATTTTTATTGAAAAAAAGTCTTGATGTTTTTGAATATGAGGAAAACATTGAATCGTTTAAAACTGGGATAAGTAAAAATGAAACAAAAATAATTTGCCAATGAAAAGTGATTGTAAATTATTGTTTTAAAATTTTTAAATACTGGAATTATTTTCCTTGGGATTTTAAAAATATTGTTATATTACAAGAATTATCACAATCTGTCGATAATTGCAGAATAATTTGTCACAAATTTAAAATGATTCATACGTATAAAATAGTGTTTTAATTACTTTTGAGAAATAGTTTACACACTTTCTTTTCTGTATTTTTTTTTTTGAATTGAAAATTTGAAATTAATTTTTGAAAAACTTTCCTTAATTAAAGAATTATAGTGGTTCTTATTCCCATTTTCTTATTCGCTTTACTTCATTTCTCAAGTTACTCTCTCACACTGCTCGACGTAAGTAGCAATTTTTATTTTCATATAGTTTATTATTAGATTGTTACATAAATTGATTATAGACATTGAATTTCTGGTCATTGTTTTTAATTATAATTTTGCTTCATAGTGTATAGGTCAAAATCGCATGTGGGCAGCACGATTGATGATCTCGCTGGTGGAATTTCAATCAGGAAACATTTTACGTTTCATTGCACTGACTGAAGTCATTTTAATGCCAATCTCAATCTTTTTAGTCTTCTCGTAAGTTATAAATACAAGAATTTTATTGTTTTGATTTTAGTAAAAAAGAACTATTCGAATTTTTTTTTTTATTTAATATCTGTTAACTTTTAGTTATTTTTATTAATATAATTTTCTTTTTTCAGGGGACGAGCCGGTTTATTGACGCCATTTATCTATTATCACTTTTTGAGATTGCGTCTCAATTCGAGACGAAATCCCTATACACGCAATGTTTTCTATGAAATCAAAAACTCAATTAGTATTCTTGCTGCAAAACCATCGGTACCTCCAATTATCAAGCGTGTTTTAAGTTATTTCTTACATTTCCTTCAAATGATGGAGCCTGTGCGTCAACAACAACAATAATACGAAAAAAAGAAAATTTTGTAAATTCATTTTTGAGGAACAATTAAAAATCTCGAACACAATTTTAGTGTTCCTTGATCGTGTTTTAGGTATATAAATAATTTATAATGTCTGTGAGAAATGTCAAGGATTTTTATACGTGATGTCTTAAATTTAAGCCACAAATTGTTATAGACATTTCACGTAATGTGATACTTGCACATTTCAAATGAAAGACACCGGGGAAACAATGCTGTTTGCATTAAGCTGCCAATATTTTTATTCTCTAATTTTTTTTCATTAATTAACATTTTGAAAATAATTTTGTGAATAATAATTTTGATAGAAATTGAAAAGCAAAAAGAACATTGTTTTTTGTTTAACAAGAGAAGAGAAAATTTAGAACAGTTGTTAAAAATTTTCCAACTTTGAAATAAATATTTTATATCTTAATGTCTATTTTCAACTGATCTTTCCTATTAAAATTATTGCTAATTGTAATTTTAAAAAATTAGAGCAGACAGTTTATTAGTTTTTATCGAAAAAAAAATATTGGATAGCTTTTGTAAACTAGTATTTAGTAACAAATTCATTGTTATTGACGAAAGTGTGAAAGAATTTTTCATATAGTAATTTTTTGTACAAGAAATTAAAACATTACGTTAAATGTTTCTAATTTAACGGCATAATATAAATATGGACATAAAATAAATTTTTGCAGTAAATCATATATGTATATTAAATTATTATTGCTCAATTATTTTCCAATTTGTATAACATAAATATCTTATATTTCGCACGAACGTGAAGTGTGTTTATGTATTGTGTTAATTACTTTCGAGATCAAACAAGTGTGAATGCATCTTTCAATTGTTTAATGTTAATAATTAAATGAATACATTTATATAAGATAATTTATATTTTATAAATCTATAATTAACTATTCACAATTAAATTTAATAAATTAAAATAAATACTAATCATTTATTTTATTATTTAAATTATTTGTTAATAATTTACTTCCAATGATGATTTCAAGTTAATAATAATAATAATTGGTGCAAAAAATAATAATAAAACTGTCTGTTCTAAAAGATCATTTTATAAATCATCACTAGACTTCTTTTTACACTGTGTATTATTTGTAACCGTTCATTATTCACTGTGGTTATTTATAAATTTACACAGTTTATAATTAAATTATTAAAAAAAAAAAAATTGAGTTATTCATTTTAAACCCTAATTGCAAAAAATTTATTTTTTTATCTTAAATTTATTATCTGAAAGAAATGATTTGTTTAGGAAATTCGTAAAATAAAAGAGAATTACGTTTTTTAAATTTTATTATGAACAATGCAAACATTGAACATACTTAATTAAACGGGTATTTGTGGAGCTGGAGGAAGGTCCTTCGCTGGTTTAATTTCAGATGAGGGCTGGGAGTGTAAAACTTCGTCCTTTGGTTCCACAACCGAAACATTGTCTGGCAATGGATTTTTAGGTCCTGTTTTGCCATTTGGATCCCACGGGAGCATAATTTTGACTTTTATTCCCAAGACACCTGAAAAATAACCAAATTTATATAATTTGTTTATTTAAATATGAAAAATATTTATTTATATTAATATTAAGTCAATATTGAAATGATTTATATATCTTTAAAGTAAGATCAGGTATTTAAAAAAAAGAAATGTTTACCTTGTCTGAGGAGTACGTGCCGGGTAGCTGTATTAACATAATCATTCGTTGGTTCTCCGGAATGAATCATAAGTCCATCGACGAATTTCATGGACTTGGCTCGTTGTCCTCGCAATTTACCGCTAACAACCACTTCACATCCCTTAGCACCCGATTCCATAATAAATCGGAGAACTCCATAGCAAGCTCTGAAAAATTATTGATAAATGTGATTAATTAAATTTTGTTTCGCCATGAAAAATAAATTTATAGGAATAAGAAAATTTTTACCTTCGAACAGCAAGTCCTCCGATCAATTTGTATCTCAAGGATTCGGCTTGAGCGATAGCGCAAAGACCTCGGGTTGCAACTTTTTCAGCGTACAATTCTACGCTATGATCCTTAAAATTAAATCGTTTTTGAACGACAGAGGTCAATTCTCTGATTCTGCGTCCCTTCTCACCGAGGACACTTTGGGTGTGTGTGGCCATAAGGATAATTTCAGTGCGTTGCGGAGTAACGCGCACTTCAACTCCTGAATAACCATCTTCAGCGAGTTCACGAGTCAAAAACTCGTTTAATTCAGCTTTGAAGACTCCGTCTCCAACAAACTGAAATTTAAAAACAATGCAAAATTTAAAAGAACGTTTTAATTATAATTTGTTGCAGGAATTATACGAATTATATTATCCAGTGGTGTTTTTGTAATTGAAAATTTCTATTAAATAATTGTTATCGACTAAATTATAATTTTATTATATATCTAAAAGAAGAGAAAGGAAATTAACACCTTTGTGTATTTTTAATTAACTCTAAATTATTCCCGAGTTAAATAAAAATACATAAAAGATTTCTTTTTAGTCAACGATAGTTTGTTATTAGGTTGCATATAACCTCAAAATGTCATTTAAATCCCGTAATATCCAAGAGGGTAAACATTTTTTTTTTTTAAACAATTAACAACAAAATTTAATTATTCTTGTTTGATACACTTGCACTATTTTTTAAAACTTATCACTGGAATGTTTATTTTTCAATGATTATTTCGAGAATAACGCGAAAGTCGTGATAATTTTTGTAGGTTAAGGTGTAAAATTATCCCTGTCATCTGCAATTTTAAACTTCACTTTTTGGGCATATTTCGGGAAAATGTGAACAATGAAACACCACAGAAAACGTGAAACTTTGTATTTTTTACGTTTTACTATGATTAAGGGTGATTTAACTAACCTTCCTTTTCTTTGATATAGAGCGTGCAGCCATGTTTCTGTGTCCAGAGAAAAAGAGAAAAGAAAAAGAGACATAGAAGCCGGAAACAGTAGACCGGATGTAGGGGCGAGTCAAGATAGTGACTGCGCTAGTGGCGCGAAGTTTGAAATTGAAAAGCGCGCGCTGTTGGGCGGGTATATGTTTTACAGGAGCAGAGTAGCCCCTATTGAATGGCAATGCTTTATCTTTAGTGTATTAAATATTAAAAACCTTGTTTATTAGGAATCATCATTTATAATTTTTTTATTTCTGTGTATTAATATAATTCAAAGTATTTAAATTTTTAAATAATCGTATTTGTTTCCATATTTAAATATTCAATACTTTTCTGCTCTTTTTTTTTTTTTTTTTTAAA
>JUFY01022656.1:0-35811 GCA_001855655.1 Leptopilina clavipes
TTACTTTATAATTATAATAATAATAATTATTATAATTATATAAATTATAATTATTATAATTATATAAATTATATATTATATTATTAAATTATTAAATTATAATAATAATAATTATTATAATAATTATAATTATAATTAATTATTAGATATAACTATTAATATATCTATAATTGTATAATAATTATACGATAGAAAAATTTATATCGATAAATTAATTCAATAACCGTATTGAAATATACAAAATAAATATAGTGCAAATATAGAATTTGAATATAATAATATAATCAAAAATTATACTATTTTTATAATTACGATAATTATCACAAAAATCGGAAGCGAAAGAAACAGAAAAATCCCCAGTTAGGAAGAATCGAACCCTGAAATTTCCTGCTGAATTTCCGATACCTAAACCACTCAGCTATTTCACACTCAATACTTATTTTCCTTTTTATCATTCGATTGAACGTATTTATTTAATTTCTATTTTTCTAATTCATGAACCGAATTCTGAATATTTAGGGAAAAATATTTTTAGATAAGAATAAACAAAAAAGCAAAATATAAATAAATATTTTGCGAATATTCTCATCAACTTTTTATTTTTTCAAATAAGAAAAAACAAAAACTCCCGAAAGAGTTGGTGCGAAATCGGAGACATAAAAATTGAATAATTCAATATGCTGCTAATTTATGAATTTAAATCCCGGAGGTGAGAGAATTTAAATTCTTAAAGTGGCGGTCTCGCTGAAAAGTGGTATATTGGAGACGGGTTTTGGCTTTCGAATTTAAATGAGAGCAACGTGAAACTAAAAGTGGACTTTAGCATTAAGTGAGATATCTCGGCATAAGGTCTCGGCACTGTGGATTGCGCTTCGGTTTGTGGATAAGCAACGACTCCACTATACGTATACCACAAGCCAAGTCGTTATATCGTCGTCGGTCTTATCAGGCCGCAACTCGGACTATCGCTTTCGTTCCAGATCGACTCAACCGATAGCGCACTGCCTATCGTAGTTACATAGGTAACTTCGTTCGAATGGCATGCTAGCAATAATGTGTTTATAAATGCAACTCGATGTTTTGGAAAAACCGACTTTTAAACTTCATAATATACCACATTCGCAAAAAAAAACCCCCCGCCTCATTCCTCATGAAAAATTACCACATTCATTTAAATCACCAATTTTCTCATTTTCCATTTTGCAAATTTAAATTATAAATTACCATTACAAATATTACATTATATAATAATTTACAAATGATTTCAAGTCACGATTATGTCCATTTAATAATGACTTTTCGCTCGCCATTGTTCAGAGGATTTAAATGACTTGTTGGCAGAACATATTTTTCTTCCCCCCTCCCAAGTATACATATATTAGAGACAAGAGAATTGACACAAGTTGAAAATCTTTTGTTTCACATTTAATGGAATATAATTTAATTTTTAATTTGGGCACGATTTCAATCTTGTGTGTTTGTTTATCGAAATGTGCGTCGCAACCATATATATATTATAATGAAAATGCAAAACTAATTTCCCTCAAACTGTGAGTTCAATATTCTCTGTAAATGACAGTGGGAATAATGAAAATGATAAGTGATGACATACTATGAATTCGAAATATATTTCATCTGATAATTTTGGAGAACATATTTTGGCGATCATTTACTCCATATTGTATTTAATATAAAAGAAAATGAGGAGCAATTTGTTCAGGTGGAGTAGAAATAAATAAAAGAATGAAATGAATAAAAGAATTAAATAAATAAAAGAATGAAATAAAAAAATATATATCGACCAAGAAAGAAGATATATAACCAAAGAACAACAAATGGATTATAGAAGAACAAATCGTGTTCTTCACAAAAGATCAGAAATCTTTATAAAGAATATAACAAACGGAGCCAGGAGAAGAACTTCTCTTTCATCTTTAAAGATGAATCAAGATATTCTAAAGGCCAAGAAGAAGAAGAAAAAGAAGAAGAAGAAGAAGAAGAAGAAGAAGAAGAAGAAGAAGAAGAAGAAGAAGAAGAAGAAGAAGAAGAAAAAGAAAAAGAACGAGATATAACAAGTGTAAACTGCAAAAGATTTTTGGTAATTGATATGACCTCATCATGTATGAATTTTAGCTGAGAGAGCGGTGACCGTTGGCCTCTTGGAATATTGAGGAGTTCCTGGCGCCGCGTTATCTTATTCGTTAAGATCCTCTAAGGCTCAGTGCAGGGACGCAAGGGGATTTTCAACAGACGACTCACTGTCTTGTCCCTCTTTGTCGAGTACTCAGAGTTTTGGGGGAGGAAATCCAGGAACAACTCTTGGGAGTCTAGACGACGTAAGATAGTTCTCTTTTTTTCTGCCACTCTCCCTCTCCCCCTCTTTTTTTGTATGGTAGATATGAAAATGATATCAAGCTCCGTTTAGTATCTATTAATTCCACCATATTAAATATGCAATCACAAATTTTTTTTCCACTGGAAATAAAGCAGAATTTTTTAGAAATATATAATTTTCACACACCGCAGAATTCTTGTTTAATTGACAATTTATTTAACCAAATTTCCATTTTGCAGAATTTTTATATTTGAACGAATCTCCACTAAGGACGATTTTTATTTAAACGAATTTTCATTCAGAAAAATTTCCAACAAACAGAACTTACATTAGAGTCAATATTTTTTAAATAGAATTTTTATTTGGCGGAATTTAGAGCGTTGAAATAAATAAGATTGCGTTCCATAATAAATTGGTATTTTATTATTATATAATAAAAATAATAAAATAATAATAATAATAGTAATTATTAAAGCCTATTTTCACTGAGAAATAAAAACGAAGAATTCAAATAATTTTGTTTAGTATCATTTCTAGGAAATATTTCCAAGTCCGTGTTAGTCGTAGTCGTTAAAGCCTTGTTTTGGGTCAAGTTATACATTTGGGGTTCGATCCCACCCTTAGGAATAATATTTTTCAATTGGTAACTTACAATATCAATCAAATCAATCAGTATTGACACTCCAGGAGTTGAAAACAAAGAGTGCTCTCTTACACTTCAACTCCAAAAGAGTTACTCTTACAGAATTCTTTCAGAGTAAAATATCAACTCCCTGTATTTAATCAACAACAAAAATTAATTTCTCCTCTAAAAACCAGAAAATTCAGAGACAAAATCTCTTGATTAAGAGTGGAAAAAATAAATGTATTTCAAAAAGTAAAAAAAAAACTTTTCAGTTTATAAAAAAGAAAAATTGATGCTAAACAAGCTGCAGGAGTTGGAAACGTAGTTAATCATCGAGATGCTGGATGTCGAGTTTTCTCCCCAGTGACAAACCTTGGACCGGGTGAAAAAGAGTCTCGGCTGCTTTTTATCCAGGGGAAGGGGGTCGCGAATGCTCGCTGCAATTATGATTATGTCAGAGAGAAAGAGAGAGAGAGAGAGAGAGAGGAAGCAGTGGCTGCCGGGCGATTAGGGCAGTTCACCTCGTCAAAATGCTCTCGTCTCTAGAAACAAATGGGAACTCGCACTATATATAACTAGAGAAGCAAGAGAGAGAAGGGCGTATTATATAAGGGAGACGACGGTGTGTGTCACTGGCTTTTGCAACAGCGTTTCCAAAAGGGGGCAGAGATTACACAAATGAGAAATGACCATCGGACTATCAGACAACTTTGGTCAACTTGACACATAGAGCGAGATATAAAACATTAGATTTTGCGGAACAGGAGAAATGTCAACTGACCTAAGAAGTCTATTATCAGTTTTTTACTCTAAGGGACGCATGAATATTCCCTAACTGACATTTAACCGAATTGTCATTTAACCAAACTGACATTTATCCGAAATGGCATTTAACAGGGGTGCGATTTTGTAATTTCACTTTGACTTTCGATTCGATATTGACTTTGACTTCTACATTGAATTTTGACTTTGATTTTCACTTCCACATTGAATTTTGACTTTGACTTTGACTTCCACATTGGATTTTGACTTTCACATTGAATTTTGACTTTGACTTTCAAATTGAATTTTGACTTTGACTTTGACTTCCACATTGAATTTTGACTTTGACTTTGACTTTCACATTGAATTTTGACTTTGACTTTGACTTTAACTTTGACTTCCACATTAAATTTTGACTTTGACTTCCACATTGAATTTTGACTTCCACATTGAATTTTGACTTTGACTTTCACATTGAATTTTGACTTTGACTTTGACTTCCACATTGGATTTTGACTTTCACATTGAATTTTGACTTTGACTTCCACATTGAATTTTGACTTTGACTTTGACTTTCACATTGAATTTTGACTTTGACTTTGACTTCCACATTGAATTTTGACCTTGACTTTGGCTTCCACATTGAATTTTGACTTTGACTTTGACAATTTGGTTAAATTTTAGTTCTGTTAAATGACACTTCGGTTAAATAACAGTTCGGTTAAATAAAAATTCGGTTAAATGACAGTTCGGTTAAATAAAAATTCGGTTAAATGACAATTCGGTTAAATAAAAATTCGGTTAAATGTCAGTTCTGTTAAATACAATTCGGCTAAATGACAATTCAGTTAAATATCAGTTGTTATTTGCACATTCAATCTCGAAATTTTCCCTTTCCCAGCGAAAAATTAATCTTGAAAAGAAAGAAAGTATTACTTCGTTTCCCAAACGAAGTAATCAAGAGGAATCAATATCGTCTCGAGGAACAAAGGAAGAAACTACATGACGGATTAGTTCAAGAGGCATTTTTTTGCAAACTTTAGCTCGATTTTTAGAGGAGGCAAAAAAAAAGAGAGGTCGCTCAATGACATCCTAAAGATAGTCCCTTGACAAATCATTCCTCCCCTTTTCATACCCCTTTGGAGAGGGGGAAAATAAAGAGGGGTGTATATAAATCTTCCGTCCTCATCTTCTTCTGTCTCAAGGTTAAATTTTCCCTACTGGTAAAATTGACTGTTTCAATTCAGTTTGAGTGGGAGTTTTTTTTTTTTTTTTTTTTTTTTTCTTGTTCACACACATACTACACTCGTTTCGGCCTTGGCATTTGCGAATAAATGGATCCACTGTCCGTTTGGTTGAGTAGATTCAGTAGAACTGGGATCGTGGATGAAGGAGGTGGTTGGAGGCAAGGAGCGTTTCCGCGTGATAAGATAAGACCATATCAAGAACCACTCTTCTCCTCCTCCTCCTCTCTCTCTCTCTCTCTCAAGCAGCGATCTTGTACAATCTTTACACGAGTAGCAAATGACCAATCGACGTTTGACCCGAAACATCGAATCGCCATTAAGCCATTAGCGACAAGAAACGGTGTATTATTCAAAGAAACTCGTTACGAAAGGTTCACTTTTCAAAAATGAGGGAAATCTCCCAAAAGATAAGCCAACAGCAAATTGATTCTGTCGATAAGTGGCATCTAACTCAAAAAGATAAAAAAAAAAAAAATAGTAACAGATATCGAAAAAATTAACATATCAAATTAACCCCAGGAGTTTAGGGAAAAAATTTTCCCCTTCTTTTAAATTCTTTGTTCTAATTAGTAAGAACTAAATGAAAATTTTCATTTTGTGGACGACTTTTAACTGAATTGAAAAAGAGAGTGTAAAAAATTAAAATTTAGAAGAAATGGTGAAAGGTACAAGTTAAGAGAGTTGAAGACTCGACGGGGAACAAAAGGGGAAGAGAAAAGTGCTTCCTGTATTCTTTGAGTGTTCTTTAGGTGGTAAGTTGGTAACTCCATTAGCACGTATGTAGAAGGCATTTCCGTTTCCTTATGGTGGTCCAAAGAGTGGTGCGGTCTTGTTAGCACGTGGCAGGACGTCTTGGGAGAGTTGAAGAGCGAGTAAAGAGGAACAGGAAGTTGCAAACTACTGTGTTAAAGAACAATATACAAGACACCGCCATTATTTATCGACAATGGGAGGACATTTAATCCTCAATGAGTCACCATAAGACTCGTTTTATAACCATCAACTTACATTTACACCGAGTATAGAAATACAATATATCTCTCTCTCCTTACAAAAACCAGGTGATGACAAAAACTCTCCTTAAAAATGCGAACTCCTTTTTTCTCAGATAAATTATCCAAAAAAGGATCGAGAAATAATCTCTCATTTTATTTTCTTTTTTTTTAAAGAGCAATGACCTTTCTTTCATAAAGAATAATAAATGGTAGTCGATCTTTTCAATTTGATATACTCTAAAAATGAAGATATATCTCAAATCACTCGAGATTTCTTCGAATGATTTAATTTCCAAGAAATGAAGAAGAAGAAACGGAAAATATAGTAAAAATTATAAACGAACTTTACAGAGTTTAATTAATATTAAACATATAATTATATTATTTAGTATTTCTTAGTTTAGTTTTTAAAATTTAACTGAATTTCTACCTAATATAATTTCATTCTGTTCTCTTTGAAATTTTTTACAATTTCTGCTAAACATAATTTTGTATGTCAAATAAAAATTCGGAAAAATTAAAACTCGATGAATTCTGTGAAATATTTAACTAAATACCGATTCTCTGAATTATTAATTTGTTAATTGTAAATTTTACCTGTGGGTAATTTCGTTTGATAAGAATTCTGCTAAATGAAAATTTGGTATAAATATTAACTTAAATACCTAAGAATTCCGTTAATTGAGAATTCAGCTAAATAAAAATTTCTTTCATTAAGAATTCTGCTTAATGGAAATTTGATTAAATAATCGATGAAACGTGAAATTCTTGATTATGAAAATTCTATTACGAAAATATTCTGCCTAATGAAATTCGGTGAAAAAATTCCATTCCAAAAATCCAAAGAAACAATTCTGTTGAATATTGGAATTCCTATTGAATGTAAAATCTGTTCAATGAAAATTCACACTTCTCTTAAAACAACAAATTCTTTTTTTTTTACTACAATTATAGAAATTTTCAACCATATTTCCCAGAAATTCTATTGTTTTTTCTTCCTTTTTTTTTGCTTCATTAAAAATATGATCTCTATTCTGCTTTTTTATTGTGTGTATAGAATGATTAAAGTAGGTTAAGGGCGTCGAGTAAAAGTCCATTTCTGCGGATCATTTCAAGAAAGGAGAATAAACTGGTAGTCAACTAGATGGCAATTTAAATCCGAGATTTCTATTAGAACGACAGTATAACTCCAATAGGCGAGAGCGATAAGTGCCTGGAAGAAATAATGACGAGAATTGATCTCATTTCATTTCAAAGAAAAGACAGTTTTTTAAAAGCGAACTGTCCAACTCGCTGACAAACGGATCAAACAGCGGCGCAAAAAAGAGATATTTGAACGAGAGAAAGAGAGAGAGAGAGAGAGAGAGAGAGAGAGAGAGAGAGAGAGAGAGAGGAAGTTGTGCCAGCTCGCATATTGACTCATCGTCGACCAATAAAAATTCAATAACGAATTCCCGCTTGGTTATTGTCGAAAAGTCCGGGACGAGTCGCGAGGGCCCTTTTAGCGGTTTTAAATCGTTCTCGCTCGAAAATATCCGATGGTATCGTGTCGACAACGAAATGGTTGCTGACGGTTGCTCCGACGCCGCGAAAATTTCTCTCTATTTCTGCTTCCCCATTTCACCCTCTCGTTCTCATCCCCTATATATATATATATATATATATTGGCGCGCTTCTCTCGGGCCAATGGTACGGGGAGATCCACGCTCGCTCACAAACTTGTGTACATATAAAAGCCCCAAATGAATATTTTTGTTACGTGTGAGAACGTATGGTTTATAACATATTTTTGGTGTGAGGTGAAATGAAGTCAGTATATACGAACGACAGAAGAAATAAAAACGCTATGTCATATCTTCATCATTTTTTATCTCACGCAGACGTGTTTCAGATTAGTACGCGAAGGACCTATTCTATTAAAAAGAGGACTCTAAAAAAAAAAGAGGCAGTTCCTAAAAATCACCATTGACTCCCCATTCATTCACGCAGGGTTGCCACAAGTCAGGGAAATAAGGGAATTTTATCAAAAGTATTGAAAAACTATCAAATTTGTAGAACTACTACAAAAACTTTCCTATGTAATTGAACTCCCTTGAATTTTTTTTTTATAGAGATCAGGAAAAAAGTCAAAAATTTTTCCTGGAAATCAGGAAAAAAAATCAAAGTTTTCTCGCAATCCTGATTCAAAAAACAATACTTTTAGAAGCCTTCATCTTTGCAATACAATTCGAGAAAAATTATTTTTTGACTCTTTCTGCAAATACAAAAAAAAACAATTTAGTGTTGATAGAATACTTGGATTAACTTTCAAAAAAAAAAATCTCTGTGTTGATTCGATAAGGATGCGAATAACTTAAAATTTCCTGAAATATCAAGAAACATTTATGCAGATTTTCAGAGATTCAAAACCAGTATGATTAGAATGGATTTTTAATATCTTATATGGGATATTTACATAAGCCATTAAGATAACAAGACGTTTCAAAAAGAGGAACATATCAAGACACTGTAAGTAGATTTGGAAAATACTGTAAATTTAATTTTTTATTATTCGCTAATTCTCTTTTTCCTTTTATTTTAAAAATAAAATGTAAAAATTACATTTTTCTCTTTTTTCTATACATTTACCTCACTCTCTAAATCTGAATTAAGTAATTCAAATCAGTTAAAAATTTTCACTAATTCAGATATAGAGAGTAGATTTTAATATCAAACTAGATTGAATCCGAATTGAAGGTTCTTATATATTCTCAGTCCAAACTGTCTCGTTCATGAGCGACTAATCTCATTGCCATCTGTTGGAGAATGACAAAATTAGGCGCGAAATTCAAATTCAGTTGAGTCAATTAAAGAAAAATGCCGATATTTCCAAAAAAAAAAATTTTAATTATAAAAAAAAATGAAGAGAGAAGAAGAATAAATTCAGAGGGAAAGATAAAGAACAAATTAAAAGCAAATCCGCGAATAATTGAATAAAAATTTTTAATTGTAAAAATAATAAACTGTCTCGCTCTGCTTTTGGCGCGCAGATACACTCCTCATCTGGTTTTCGGAGTCTGGTTTTCGCCACTGGCTAATGAGATTCCGAATGTCAAAACTCGAAGTGGAGTCTTCCCAAACATCGGCCCCCAAATAACGGATCGACCGATTAGATGAATCGATAAGAACCAAGAGCACAAGAAAGCAAGCAGAGCAGGTATTTTCTCCATCTTTCTCGTGCTCTGTCTCACTTTAACTTCTAGTATAACGTTCATTAAACACACCAAGTGCAAGTGGGAGAGAAAATATGGAAAAGAACGAGAAAGAGAGAGAGAGGAGAAAAGGAGGCGAGGGAGGACGCAGGCAGAAAAGATAAAGAGAGGACTAAAGAGCGGAGATTAGCGCTAATGCACCATCAGGGAATGGGATGGGATGAGATGGGGGCGAGGTCCATCGTATCTCTCATATTTCAGACCCCCGTGACGTCGTCCGAGATACCGAATCATTCCCACCTAGAGAGACGTTATTTTTAGCTGCTTTTCTGCCTTTACCTCTCTCTCTCTCTCTCTCTCTCTCTCTCTCTTTCACTAACTCCATTCTACAGGCGCGTAATCTCTCTCCGAGCTTCTCTCCTCTCTCTTTCTCTCTCCTCAGATAACGTCGGTAGAAGTCAAAAGATCTTATCGCGATGTAAAGAGTAAAGACTAGAGAGAAGCTAGTTGGCTATCATTTCGAAAAACAAGATATTCTTGTTAACTTCACGGCACACTGGAATCTGTAAGTAACGATTACGACTATTTCGAAAAACGTCATTTTACTTTACAACTACAACCTTAATTAACCATCATTCCAACCAACTTTATTAGCAAAATAAATGTACCCATTATTAATAACATTTCTCGATTGAAAAATTCTCCATTTACTATACAAATTTTATTTTTACATTCTCTTCTAGATTCACTTTCTCGTCGCATTCAATTTGAATTTCGCGCCAATTGTTCTTTAAATCGCCGCCCAGATGGCATGAAAGTTCGCTCATAAACGAGACGAACTAAACACTGCGACTAATTTTATTAGGAGTAATAATTAAAAATCACTGTCTTTCTTTTAAATAAAGAAATAATTGAATCAAATACACATATTTTAGATAATGGAACAAGAGTTGTAAATTTTGAATAATGTGTTAAATGAAGTAACCAAGAAGAGTGATGAAAGAAGAGGGGTTTTTTGTTTGAAAAAAAAGAGGTGTAATAACGTGTAGAACATGATATCACACGTCGTAGAACCTCGCGCATTTTCATCCGAATATCCAGATAACGACCTAATGGTTCAAACTTCTCGCCACCTACCGGTGAATTCAATGAATCCGAAAGCGATAATGCAAACTCTCCTGAAGCTGCCACCCTCCAAACCAAGATTCGTCTAATCGGGTCAAAGTAAACTCAATCTCTACACACACACACATATATATATACATAGAGAAAGAAAGAGAGAGAGAAAGAGAGAGAGAGAGAGAGAGAGGGAAGTAATCTATAAAACTTTGGAAAATATAAAATCTTATCTTTCCAATGTCCTATATACTTTTCCTGGAAATTCATCCTCATATCGTGTATTTTCCTCACTGAGAAATATTGGCTTTATGATAAATTTTATGAATTTCGCATTATGAATGACTGGGAATCTCTTCATTTTTTTTCTTCTTTATAATAAATATTATTAATCTCAAGGAAACCATAACAAAACACAACTGTGCATCAAAATATCTACAAATTTTTTAAAAATCGCTTAGTATTAATCTAAAAAAAAACATTTTTTTTTATCTTAACAAAAAAACAGGGGAAAAATTATTATAAACTTTGTCTTAATTGTTTGTTAAGATAAAAAAAAATGTTCTTTTTTGTCCACTTTTATAATGAATGCATAATTTTATTTTTAGCGACTCTTTGGTGACTAACGAACATGTTATTCATGCATTTTAAACTATGGTGCTATCTGCATTGCCTCTATTCAGAAAATGATTCATTGATAGATTTCTATTCAGATACTGATAAGAGACATAAAATTATCTCTTATCCGCGTTTGCATAAAGAAAATAGCAAGTTACAATTGATGACAAAAAAAGAGATATTTTTCTTCTTAGTCACATTGTAAGGAAAATTAATTTGTTGTTTAATTTTACAAACTATGAACCAAATGGATATTAAACAAATTCAAAATTATTTTAACTTGTGAGAAAATTCGATTAGCACAAGAAATATTCGACCAGTAATAGTACAAGAAATATTTTTGGTCAGTTATTCATTTTTTCGGTAGATCCAATTTGAATTTCGCGCCAAAAGTTCTGTGAATTGCCGGCCAGATGGCATGAAAACTCGCTCACAAATGAGACAATCTAGACGGAGTATAAGAGTCAGACTTGTCCAAATTCCATTATGTTTAATTTTAATTATTGTTATTATATTATTTTAGTTTAATTTTAGTTTTATTTTAGTTTAATTTTAGTTTAATTTTAGTTTTATTTTAGTTACTATTATTTCAGTTATTAAATTATATTGTAAATAATTATCAATATCAGTAATAATATTAGTTAAATAAAACCAATAAATTAAAATAAACTTCTAGACAATAATAGGTTCATCAATATTATTAATAATAACAATTGATGTAAATTTTTTTCCTTTTTTTTAGTCACTGATTCTTACATGAAAAAAAATTTATTTGATCCAAATAAACAACTATTTGTCTATTATCAAATAATATTTACCTTAACAAAATCATTTTTATTCGAGACAAATAAACAGTATTCAAGGCAATAATTTCTCTATTTAAAATAAATACCATTTAATTGATACAAATAAATATTTATTTGATAATAGACAAGTATAAATAATTATTTGAACGAAATAATTTTTTTTCAGTTTACACTTCGACTAGTTCTTCTCCGTTTATGAGCGAGTTTTCATGCCATCTAGGCGGCAATGTACACAACTTTCGGCGCGAAATTCAAATGGAAAGAAAGAGAAAAACGAAGTTTATAAAAATATCTTTCGAGTTTAAAACTTGTCAAATAATAATTAGTGTATAGTGTAAAATTATCATGAAAATTGGATTATTATTGAAATTGTCTTTTCACAGAAAGAAGGAAAGAAATCAAGAAGAAAATAAAGAGAGAGAGTGGCACAATTTTTCGCAAGTTGATACTGAGACATTGAGCGTCATCTCGAAGTATCCAAGTATCATACCACAGTGTCACGACTCTCGAGAGTATCAAAGTACCGTAGTACATGAGTAGTACCCAGGAACCAGCACCACCACCAATGCCACTAGCACCGCCGCCGCCGCCGCCCACTCGTGTGGAAAAATGATAGCAGCGTATACTGACTGAGTGCCCGGGCTGTGCCCCTGAGGGTGGTTGGGTGGCCCGAGAGAGAAAGAGAGAGGGGGACGTGGTTGGAAAGGAGGAAAGGGAGGTTTGGGGTTGCGAGAGGGCGACGAGATGCCTGCTCCCGATTCCCTTATCGCCGCGGCACAGTTGTGTGTGCCTTTATGAAGATCTGTCAAACTCGACTCTCTCTCACTCACTCAGCATCCCTCTTCACCCAACACAACCACCCCACAATCCTCTCCTCACCCCTGCGCCACTCTCAACTTCGCAATACAAGTTTTGATATTGTTACAGGAGTGCAGACGAAGGTGAACCGACATATCGCATAATTGTCACAGTCTTAGTGAATTTCAAGAACCAACTCTCTCTCTCTCCTCCATTGAAAATATAATAATTAAAACACAAGGGAAATTGTTTTTCTCTCGAAAAAATAAAACTCAAAATTTCCCTTCTAGACAAGTTTGGATCAATTTTCCTTGGAAAATTGTTCCTTGGAAAAGAAGTTTGGATCAAGAAAAAGAAATTTTCCCCTGATGATGAAATGAGATTTTAGATATACACCAATTAAGATGAATGATTATTATTTTTAGTGGAAGTTGTTTTTATTGTTAGTTTGCCGGTCTTCCATATATTTGCTAATTATTGTTATAAGTACAAAGGCAATATTTTTCTTCCCAAGGAAGTTAGAGTGCGATAAGATCAAATTTCCCTCCCTGCTTCTTTCTCTTTCTCGCTTTTTATCTTCCCTCTTTCCCATTTTCGAGCCATGATCGAGCGAACCTATATATATGTATACAGGTAGAGATCTCTGCACGGTGAAGATAAGGTCTGCCGCGATTTCTTAGAGCGCATTCCAAGACCTGCCTTTGAAAGTAAGACAAAGTCTTTCACGTCTTTTGTAAATCTTATTCGAAAACTGATTTCTCTGACAGAAAAGGAAAAATTCACAAATTGAAGAATAAAGAAATTTACAAATAATCAAGAGCCAAGTGCGAAATATAAAATGGCCCAAAAGTGGCACAGTACTGGCACAACTGCTGTTTAGAACTGTCTGATATGACGCCATTTTTCAGCCAGGATATAACATGACCAGACTTGGGCAGGATCGGGTAAGGCGTTTCAAGACAATTTTGGGCCAGGGTGACAATCTTCAAACCTGGCCCTAAAGTAAATAAGGCACCTTACCCTATCGGAGCCATTTTTCAGCCAGATCTGACCCCGATTTGGCCCAAATCGGGTAAGGTGTTTTCAAACCAGTTTAGGGCCAGGTTTGAAGATTGTCACCCTGGCCCAAAATTGGTTTGAAACGCTTTACCCGATTTGGGCCAAATCGGGGTCAGATCTGGCTGAAAAATGGCTCCGATAGGGAAAGGTGCTTTATTCTCCCCAGATTTCGGGGGGGGACAAAATAATAAAACGAAAATTCAAGTTTTCTGAAGATTAAATCATCTTGAGGGTTATGAAACTAGCAAGGTTTCTCAAACGGAAAGAAACGTTGATAAATCATCGATTATTAGTTTTCCAAAGGCAGAGAGCAAAGGAGAAGGGATTTCGCAAAGCTCCAAGGGACAAGAAGAGAGAAGAAAGGAGAATGTTCATTGTTCCGCAATGTGTTCATGATTCGAGTCACGCATTCTATCGGAAATTAGAGCCGCGTCAACCACCCCTTTTCAGCAGGCGACGAAACTTGCCAACGATCAGTTTTCATTCTTCCAAGGAAAGGGGAGAGAGAGAGAGAGAGAGAGAGTTCGCGAATGAACGAGGTGTGCTTAAACGGCAGAAGGGTGAACACTCACATCAGAAATCAAAATCCCACAAATCCGTAAGAAAAATACAATCTCAACAGAGACAAAAAAAAATACAAAGCAAAATGTCAAAATCGTCAATTTCAGTACCTTACAATTATCCTGTTTTTTAATAGTCAGGAAACAAAAAGGCAAAATTCAAGATTTAGAAATGGATGCACAAAATTCTTTTAATTTTGGACTTGTAATCTCAATTCGGATATACATGTGACATTGTAAAGAGCGGAAGGCGAGTTTCTGATGAGATAGAAAGGAGAAAAAAAAAGTGCATTGAGTTCCTCTTTATATATTGGCAAAGAGGATTCCCTTCCTCGCAGAAACTGGCACGTGGATATTTTCCAACAAATCAGCATTGTCTGAGTCGGGGGTTTGTTAAAAGCGGGGGGTGTTGGTGATGGGATTGGCGCGGTTGAAGAACAAAGGAGCATCCCGTTACGAATCGCTCTTTACTGTACGAAGTGAACATGGCGTATCTACATCCCGTTTTGCTGCCTATTCAGAAGTCCCTTTCTCCGTCGTCGTTCTTCCTACTGAAGCTCCACAAACGATTATTACCGATACATCCACTTCGCGCCTTTTCATTCCATTACTTCTCTCTCTCTCTCCCTCTCGGGCGCGAGATTACGCTATAATATATACACACGACTACTTTTGCACGTACGACTCACTCGAGAGTGGATCAGGTCCGATATTCTAGTGACACGTGCATCTACTTCAAAGGTCTTTTTAGCAAATGTATCATTGAGTTGCAATTTTTTTTGTCTGTCTTTATGAAAATAAGAGATGATCAAAAGTTGCAATATTTGATGCAATTTTTCTTTAACGTTCAGCAAAAAAAGAGACGATTGGAATATAGAGTAAGTATTATATGGAGCATTAACGTGGGATGAGAAGTCGAGATCTAGAGAAATAGAACAATGCTACTGAATGTAGGTCTCGATATGTGCATATATATATACTTGATACATTTATATCGGTATCATGAATTGTCGAGATAGAAACTGTATAATGCAATGTTTAGAATATAGCTGTTTATATATCTCACGTCAATCTCTTGACACTGAAACTCGATTAATCGTCACATTTATAACACGCATGCTGATAAAAAAAAAAATAAAATTGGTGCTAGAGTTGCATTATGCGCAGCTGTTGTATATTCATTGAATCATTACATCAACTTTAATTTTTTTCACATAAACAAAGAAAACTTTTCTCCTGCGATCAAAATAAAGTAGAGCTGTGCAACAACTCGAATTTTGCATTGACTCGAAATTCGATTCGAACCGAGCCCATGTTAATTCTTATGGAGAGAATCGAATTTTAGAAATTTGCACACCTCTAAAATAAAGTATTAAAAGAAGAAAAAGAAAAAATTTTGCAAGCAAAAGAAAATTTTTGCCATGGATAATATAGGATTACTATTTAATAGAAATATTATATATATTCAAATGTCGGAGTAAGGAAATATTTATTGAAGACCAGAGAGATGTAAAATTATAAATAAAAAGAAATACAATACAAACGTATGGGATTAAAAAGCAAATCATATAATAATATCAGTGCCATGAAATCAAGTTTTGCTTTACGAGAAACCGATCGGAATTTCACGACAGCGCCATCGCTTAGATAATAATGAATGCACGTCAACTGGAATAAATCTGATTCTTTCGATTCCATAGATGGTACCGCTATTTGAGAAATCACATAAACCTCGATTTATCTTGAATCAAGCACTTCTTCTGAGTGCCTACGACGCTTTCTCCAAATGCCGTCGAAATCGACCACCGCCTCTTAAAGGATAACAGATTTATAAAGAGACAGGAACATGCCTGGATCGAATCAAAATCTGCATTATTTTGAATAACTCTAAATCATAATTTTGACGAAAAGGAAAAAAAAGAGACACGAAATATTCACTGTTTTCAAGTTGAATATTTGATTGCTTATTCTTATTTGCCAATATTGACCCAAGGTTGTGAATGTGGAAACCGAAAAAAAAAAATAATCAGAAATTAAATTGAATTTTGATATTGAAACAATATTGCGGCCCAAGATTGAAATAATATAAAAATCCATTTTTCAGAATTGAAGATTGTCTAAATAATAGAGACTCAGCCAATATTAGCCCAAGGTAGTGAAGGTAGAAACAAAAAGCCTCGAATTTAAATCCTGTGGACCAATATTAACCCAAGATTCTAATATGGAAAAAATTATTCACCAAGAATAAAATTTATTTAACCAATATAATAACACTAATTAGAATTGTATTTGTATTATTACTATTATTATTACTATTATAATTTTTTTACCATAAAATATTTTTTTACGTATACTAAAACCAAATGCAATATAATCTCGACAAGTGACTTATTTATATTCTGTTCACTTCTTCTCGTTTATGAGCGAGTTCTCATGCCATCTAGGCGGCAGTTCACAGAACCAACTGGCGCGAAATTCAAATTAAATAGAAGAGAAAACGGAACTGAATAGAAAATATCTCTTGGACATCTGACACGAGTGTGCCAAACAAATCGAAATTGCAATCAACTGTTAAAAAAACCATTAAAACAAATAATACATGCTATCTATGAATAAAATCACAAAGCTATTAGATTCATAAATGCGGACAAGATCGGGCAACATAATCGCGTGTTTATAACGCGCGTGCGAAAGGGTTAAATCCATTTAAGGGAGGCATTGGGCCAAAAATGGAGGCGAGAGAGAAAGCTATAGTTGAAATCGTAAATCCTCTTTCAGCTCTTCCACCTAATACATAATAAATATGCTCGTGATTACAATATATAGAGTGCTTCGCCTATGAGAATACCGGGAAATCCATTGCGCATTCCCTGGCAATATTAAATGCCTGCATTCGCCCCATCTATATGCATATATGTCTCTGCAAGACGCTCTTGCTACCATATGCATTCGGTATATTATATACGAATAATAATAATTGTTCTAAGACTGAGAGAACAAAAAAAAATTATGCGTATATAGCATGCTGTTCGCGAGCTTATCGACGTCAAATCGCGTCGTTAAATACCATACAAATACATTTCTGAAAATACTATATATATACAAGAAGTAAGTGAATATGCATTTCCTTCACCTTTCCATTCGACAATAATAACAAAATCAGTGCCCTCGATTTTTCTCTCTAAATGTATTTAAAATTATACCCCTTGGTACTAAATTTTTTTTTAAATTCTATATAAATTTCCTCAAAAATTAAATTCGACTTAAATTTTTTGCGTCGTCTCACTTTTCCTTTATTTAAAATTAAAATAAGACTCTAACAGGGGTCTTGTAAAAAATTAGGAAATAGGCCCTTATGCTAAAATCCTTGTTTTAAATATAGGTCAAAGTAGGGCAATTTCTGCACGGTGTCATAAATAAAAGAATTAAAAGTTGGCCAACTAATTTTCGATGGGAGTTTTACAGAGAAAAAAAAAAAAATGACAAATAATATCTGTTTTTCTTTCCGCTTATTATCGTTGTCATGATGATGAAAAATTCGCGGTTGATGGTACAATCTGTCGTGTCATGAAAGAAGGAAAGAAGGAATAAAGTATAAGAATTGCCAGAGGGGCGTTGGTTGTTGGTGGAGGGTGACCGAACTTTTTAAATACTTTCAAAGTCCCTCGTTAGGATGACAAATTGAACTTGAGCTCAAGAGAGAGAGAGAGAGAGAGAGAGAGAGACGTACCAAGGGATCGTCTTTGCGCACTTCTCTTTCCTCTACAAAAGACGATTAATTCAACAGTAGCCCCTTGTCTTCTACCTTTACTGATACTCTGTCATTTAGATGGATAAAAAATTGCAAGATCAAACTTGGTCGTTACCACGCATTTATCAGTTTATATCTAAAACCGACAAATTCCACAAAATCGTCCTCTTTATACGGCTAATAATAAATCGCTTTCCTTGCCCAATATTTCAGTAAATTTTCCCAACGAAACAAAAAACGAAAGAAGAACAATAATAACACAAGGTAAATTTATCCGCATATTGAAAATTAACTTCACGATTCAGGAAACAAAACAGAGAGTACAATATTCGTGAATGGAATAAAACATCAGAAAATGAAAGAAAGAAAGAAAAAAAAGTCATTTGCGTTAACCGAATTCAGTCACACGTGAACTATCTTAATACATTACGTCCCTTTTCAATAGAAGGCGTTCTTCAGTTGACGAGTTTTTTGTCTCTTAATACGATCTAAATGAAGTGCTCGTATAAGCGAGACTATGAACTTCTCTTAATATGACTTATTGAACCATTTCGAATTTAATTCTCTCGCTAACTTTATTTATTTTGCATTCCCGTCTCAATGTAGAAATAAAATATCATTAATAAGAAAATTTTCTTCAAAAAAACTCATCAATATTCTCTCATTATTATTATTATCTTTGTTTTGCTTATTATACGCAATTAAAAAGAAAATGGATTTAAAGACATTAAATGGAAATATTATTCCAATATTTAAATTTCAGAATTGGCATTAAAATGGATTCAAAGACTTACGTAGCTGAGAAGAGAGTGAAAATTGTTTATTGATGACTTACCTGAAACAAAAGAAAAAAAAATGGAAAAATTAGAATAAAATCCCATAAAAATAAATTAAAATTAAAAAAAGTAAATTTTAAACAATACAAAAATTAATTTTGTTATTAATTAATAATAATAATTATTAATTAATAATAATTAATAATATTAATAATATTAATTAATAATATTAATAATATTAATTAATAATAATTAATATAAGTTGTGTTAATATTATTAACAATAGAATTATTTACCATAAAACTAAACCTATACAGTGAATATAATCTCAATGAGGCACTGACTCTTATACTCATGTCTACTTCCTCTCATTTCCGAGCGAGTTTTCATGCCATCTGGGCGGCAATCTACAGAACTTTTGGCGCGAAATTCAAATTAAATGAAACAAAAAAAGGAACTGAATAAAAAAAATACCTTCAGCTAATATTGTTACAACATTTGAATTCAGGGAAATATTAGTCCAATATTTAAATTTCAGAATTGGCATTGATTTTTACACTTTCACCTGTGGGACACTATTGGCCCAACAATGGCAACTTTACTTTTAATTTGCCATTGATTATTTTTCCCCTCAGTAGAAAATTATTCACCACTCATTTTGGAGAACATTTTCAAAAAAATGGTGATATTTTCATAATTTACAACAGGGGATTTTTATTTTTTTTTATAAAAAAAAAAAAAAATGAAGATTCAGGCGCACCGCAACAAGAATTCTGCACTTCTCCCGCAGACGAGTGGTGGACAATATAAATGTCGAGGATGCTGGCAGAGGGAAAAACAAAGATTGGTAGGTGCATGTCGAGCTGAAATCAAGAGAGGAGGTTGGTGTTAGTCGGATGGAGGTGGTGGTAGCCACCGGTGGATATCTGCTAGCGAGTTAATTCCGCCCCCAGAGGGTATGAGAAGAGTTGGGGGTGGTTCGCTAGAGAGAGAGAGAGAAAGACAGAGAGTCGGACCGCGCGGGCAAGATAACACATTTTGACGGTATAAAAATGAGTGTTTTTCCCTTCTCTATCTGCCAAGATAGCACACCTCCAAAACTAAATTCCCCTTCTTCTTTCCCTTCTGTTTTCTCACTCCGCGTCCATTTTGTCTATGTATATTTTGGCTACAATTTCCAGTGTGTTGAGCTTTTTTGGACAAATTCCAGCCAATTTGGAAAGCGGGTCGAGCACCAATTTGATTGACCCGAATTCTCAATGTGTACATAACAAGCACACGAAAAAAGGGAATTAGATTTTTTCAAGATTTATAGACACAATTATTTGCCAATTATTGCGGAGGGATTCTTTCCTATCTTCTATTTTTCCCACTGGAAAATTGCCAAGTTTTTTTTATCGCCAATGTTGGCCCAAGGTGGAAACCAATGTGTAGACATTTCCAGATCTGGTCCTGAGCTGGTCATATTTGGGTCCGATTGTCAAAATTTGAAGCCAGATTATACTTTGTGGCTGTACCCAACGATACTCGAGTACCTTGGGCCAATACTGGCTCGATCTTGGTGACAAGTTTCTCAACTTTCCACCGCTGAATTGATGACACATTGTGGCCTTTTTGTCACTTACTGACAGTATATTGCCAGTATACTGCCAGTAAAATATGATTTGCTGATCTTGGCCCTACTTGAAATAGGGCTTTAGCAAGGGTCTAACTAGTTTTCCTAATTTCTCGCAAGGCCCTTGTTAGAGCCCTATTTTAAATAGGGAAAAGTGGGGCAATTTCTGTACGGGATGTAATAGAGAAAGAACTATTACACTTTTCTTTGGTTCGCGAAACCTTTTTTTCGAATCTCGAGAGAATAGAATTGAAATCGGATAGCGAGAGCGGCCAGGAGGAAACTCGGTCCCGAAAGCAATGGCAGATGATATCGTTTGAGAGCAAGATACCACAAGGTGAGGTGGTTGCACGGGAAGGTTTGTGGCAGTCAGTAGAGAGAGAGAGAGAGTGGGTATTGTTTCTGCTATCACAACAATACCAAGCGACCAGCTGTACCGTATCGGCACATAAGCTCACGCACGACTGTATCGATGAATACTTGGCTACCAATATGTAAATATGCCCACGCACGTACGAGTATACACATACACATCACATAAACATACGATTGTATTCGCATAAGTGCAACGGGGGTAGTTTTGATCAAGATAACGTTACAATCGATATCTAGACATCTATATCGAGCACATCGATCCATCACGAGGAGATGGGACAGCTCGTTCGTTTCCATTCCCTACAACGATTCATATATGTGCACTAGAATATTGCTCGTTCCATAGGCATCGGACCAATGCACGACTATCGGGGGCTAGATATGTTAATTTCCACGGCGCCCATTCTGATCGTTGCATCTTGACTGCAGACTCCATTTAAATTAGATCACGCCAACATATACATATATAGCATCAACATTCCAGATTCAAAGTCACTCTCTTTCGTATATTTAATAGCTCCATCTGGACTCGTGCATTTGTTCCATATTTTCCGTTATGATTAAATATCAACGGATGACAATTTATGATTTGTTTCCTATTACTCAAGTGTGTCGTCCTGAAAACTATTAATGAAAGAGATAATAACTCAAAACAGGTTCGATGTGTTGTACTCGAGAGGCTAATTATCACAAGGAAGTTGTACTCTGTTCCGTTATATATTCAAGAAAAATTTAATTTCAATGATGATATTGTGGGGAAAAAAATCCGGTGACAATTTATCATTTGTTAATTATATCTGCCAAGGCAGATTGGAAGATTTTGATCTTTTCCATTTTTTTGTTTGCTTCATCGGAGTGTTGTTTATGAGAGAGTTTTCATGCCACCTAGACGGACAGTTAAAGAACTATTTTGGCGCGAAATTCAATCTCCAAGGGCGAAATAATATTTTTCACCTTTTGTGAAACTTTTTGTCCTTCCTTCTTCTTTTTTTGATGTATTTTCCATTTACAGTGGCACGAAACTAGTAATTATTGTCTGTTATTTTGTCCTATTAGCGCAAGTATCACAAATTGTCAAAAAAAAAATTACGTGATATTTCCAACGCTCGAACATCAAAATAGAGAATTATCCCACACCTAAAATACTATTAGGAAACGAATTTCAAATAACAAATTATTTCCCCTCGATTAAACTCACATAAAACTGATTTACATGGACATTATAATTTCGAGTCACGTATATAGAGTGGCATGGCTGGTGTGAAAAAGCCGGTTTTTCAAACCCGGCGTTATTAAGAAACAAAAAAAATCACAAGTGCGTGTAACTGTGTAAGTCGTCGAACACGTTTGCGAATATGAAACTGCAACAAAACGGACAAAAAAAAGAAGTTTCGAGATGAAGTTGTCGCGTTTGTTGTAGGCGTTGGGGTTTTTCGTGCAGCGGCCCTGGGCGCGGTTGGCGGCCCTGCAGGGTGGGTACGCGAGATAGAATCAGTAGCTGGAGCTAGTTAAACGATAGCATCGCCGAGCCGCGAAGCGAGGGAACAGTTGGGTGGGTGAGGGTGGTGAGACGAAAGGGGTGAGCAAAAGTATAGTAGGGGATAGAGAGAGAGAGAGAGATATGGCGAACAGAGAGCGATCGTTGATAAGGGCCGCCGCGCAGCCGATAACACTCCCTTATCTTCGTCCAGTGGCGCCGCAACTCTCAAGGCTTTCCAGCTTACTTCAATATATTTATACGTTACATACTGTATAAACATTTATACCTATATATAATGACGCCATTTTCGCTTTTTATTCGCCATTCCTAGCGTTGGAGAACGAAATAACGTCACTCAAAAGCAAATCTTAAATCTACATTTGCGCCGTGAGAAAAAAAATCTCCATTTCGCTTCTTAGATTAAATAGATCATCAGATCTTTCAAAAAAAACAATTTTAATTAATTTTTACCCTCAGATCTTATCGACAATATTGAACCAATTATTCAATAATTGGATATGCACCTTCTATTGATCAGAATAACGGAAATTGTAATAATCAGAATAGATGATTCGTTGGAAAGAATAATCGAGATTATAATCAAAGACCTATAATATCAATTGGCATATAATTATCCAGGAGAAATTAAATGCCAACGTATACAGTACTAATCAGAAATCTTTCTTTGCGAATAAATCATCATTTCACAATCAACAACTGAAATCTGCAAGATTAAGAGAAATCCTGATAATGTTGGATTCAACCCAAGTGCAATAGAAGCAAGAATTATAGAGATACCCATAAACCATTCATTGTTATCACTAAGCACACTCTATCTATAACACATATACATTCAAATTTCATAATCCAATGCCATCATATCTACCATCCAACAACAATTCTCTAAATAGATTGTCTAACAAACTTCCCAGTGTATATACAACAATAAAGTCTATCACGCAATTATAAACTTTGCTATTTATTAGAGATGAAATAAAAAAATTAATCAAAACGTAAAATACAAAAATTTTCCTACACTTAAAGAATTTTGGTGTACCAGCTATCGCAAGTAAAAATTTCAACATTCAAATAACTTCACTATAAAACCTTGTGAAAAATAGTAAGTGTGAAATTAATTGCCTATAGTAGCTGGTGCATCAAAATTCTTTCAGTGTAATTATTTTCACATGATATGGAGAAATAAATATCTCTATTGCTGAAAAAAGTGATTGCTATCATTCGGATATCAAAAAAAAAGTGTGTGTTATAAACTGGGACATAGTGTACATCAGTGAGATACAAAGGATGTGAAGGAAGAAAAGAAAATATATACGATGGAAGGAATGGGGAGAAGAGGAGGAGTATAGGGGGGGTTTTGAGAGGAGATTCTCTGAATGATAGGAGTATAGGATGCCAGATTCTTGAATGAGATTAGATCACAGGCAATGATAAGAATTGCTTCAACTGCGTATAAGACTCGCTTCTCTTTCTCGTTCTGTCTTTGTCACATACTATCTCACTCATTCGCTCTCTTTTCTCTTTCTCGACTCTCTCACTCTCCCCCCCCCCCCCCCTTCTTTCACTGTACAACAAATTACTACCGTCTCGCAGTCCCGAGACACAGTGTCATTGTCCTGTCCCTAGACCACACGAATAGTTCCTATATACATACATTATCATATAGGGAAGGACAAGAATTCTTGTAGATTAATCTGTGAATGGAAAATGAAAGTTTCCTCAATACCCATTACGTAAAGATTCACAGGCGGTTTTGCATTTGGAGAAAAAGAGAGGAAAAGTTGAGAATATGATTTACTTCTGAATTTAGGTACTTTTTATGAATTTAGGTTTTTAATTTTTTATTGTTGAAATTTTTTTCCTATTTCCATTATTGTACTCGAAATGATTAGATAATTAAAATTGGAAAGTGAATATTGGAGCAATTCTTATTGCCAATATTGGTCCATGTCCAATGCCAAGGTTCAAATTTGAATATTGGACCAATATTGGCCCAAAATTTCAGTCTTGGATTGTATCAATCGTTGGAGCAATGATACCAAGTTTTGGCCAATTTTGGCCCAAGGCTGCGAATATACAACAAAAAATAAAGCCAAGCCTTGAATAAGAAAAAAATATTCGATTCTAATCAACTAACAGCCAGGTTTAAGCCAGGAATGACATGTCTCAAAATCAAATATTGGACCAATTGTTATTGCCAATATTGACCCAAGGCTCATTGGAAAGAATAGAATTTAATTGGAACAATATTTGCCCAAGATTTCAGCCATGGATTATTGTAACAATCGTTGGAGCAATGATACCAAGTTTTGGCCAATGTTGTCCCAAGGCTGCGAATATACAACAAAAAATAAAGCCAAGCCTTGAATAAAAAAAAAAAATATTCGACACGATTCTAATCAACTAACAGCCAGGTTTAAGCCAGGAATGCCATGTCTCAAAATCAAATATTGGACCAATTGTTATTGCCAATATTGACCCAAGGCTCATTGGAAAGAATAGAATTTAATTGGAACAATATTTGCCCAAGATTTCAGCCATGGATTATTGTAACAATCGTTGGAGCAATGATACCAAGTTTTGGCCAATATTGCCCCGAGCTTTCAGTTACGGATTGTATCAATCTTTGGAGCATTGATACCAAGATTTGGCCAATATTTCTCCAAGATTGCTAGGGTCTAATGCCAAGTCTCAAATTTAAATACTAAACCAAGATCCTAGTGAATTAAAAGCCAGTTCTTAGCCAGGAAATGTAGAAAGTAATGCCAAACCTCAAAATTGAATATTTAACCAGAATTAGTCCAAGAATCCAATAAGGCAACAAATTTTAAACCAGTTTTGAAAATCTAGGCATTAGTTTCTGTTACTACATTTGCAGCCCTGGGCCAATATTGGCAACGAGAATACAGACCCTAACATGGCCCCCAAGATTGGTGCAAACTTCGTAAATATTTTTTTCCCACTAGGTTAACATTGGACCAATCTGGAAAGCAATCTTACCAAGACCGTGCCAATATTGGCCCAAACCTGGAATAGAAACCAATTAGAAATCTCGAATTAAAATATTTTTGAACGAATCAAGAAAAAGAAGAAAGTAAAAATAAATCGGATTTATTTCTCCAATAATGAAATTTCCATCTTGGTATTAGTTTCCCCACTCACAGTCTTGGGTGAATATTGGCCCAATCACGGTATTATTGAATACACGAATAAATTTAACTTTCTCGCCGATATTCACTGCAAAGAAGCATTTATTTCCATTTCAATAATTAAATAAACGATCGTAAATCTCTAAAAAAATTGTTTTTCTCTTTTGTTTTTTCTTTGCTATATACCAAAAATGGTTTGGCGAACATGAAGCCGCATACAATATATACTTTATATAAACCCAACATATTATTCGAATACGAATTTGTTCATCGCTTTGTATCTCTGATTGATAAAGGAAGCGGTTCCCTTCTTGTGAGCAAAAGACCCGCAAGTTGCAATGCAGCACTATAGTGTTCGTTTGGCGACAACCATGAATAATTCATGGTCGACGTTTCCTCATACTGCTTGAACGCTCTTCTCAGAACGTGGCAGGACACAGGAAAGTAATGATTACGATCTTTTCACTCTTTCCCGTTCTCTCGTTTGCGTTATTTGGCGCTCTCAAAACTCGCAACTCTTTTTCTTTTTTTTTTTCCTTGCCACCTGATGATTTTTATGGAGAAGCGTAAAACGTTATTATAATGATGGTTCGTCAATGTCAGAAAGATTAAAAAATTTGTATAAGACTCGCTTTGTTCGTTATTTTTCTTCTCTCTCTCTCTCTCTCTCTGTTTTATCTTATCCACAAAAATTCTGTAGTTGTGATGATGACTCGTTATCAACATTATTATTATTATTTTTGCTTAATTATGAAAAAAAAAAGATTTATCTCGAATTTCAAATTCTTGAAATTTTTTATCGCGGTACGCGATAGTGAATTAAACATTATTGTCAAACAATGGCGTGGATATTGTTTGTTTTTTACTCTGTTATAGTGAAAATTTACTTTTTTTTATATTTAATTCTTGAATTATTTCTGTGGGTATTATCACTCTACGAATCGCGCAATTCGTACGTGCTGTCCGCTCTCGATTATCTTTTCAGTATAATCGTGTAATACGCATAATACTCACATTGGCGATTCTCGCATGTACCGATGAGACACGTGTGAATTTGTACAACACATGCCTTTTTTCTCACCTCACGTATTGGATCTACAACATTATCCTGCGATTATTTTTCACCCCAAGTTCAATCCCCCTCCCATGACAAAAAAATCTCATTTTATTTACAGGGTTGACACAAAAATTTTATTTCAATAAAATTCTTCAAAAAAAAAAATTCAATTATTTTAAATAGAATTTTATGAAATTTTAATTAATTTAAAAACTCTCAATTACTTGTTTATAAAAATTCAATTATCTTTAAAAAATAGAAGTGAAATATTTTACAAACTAAATTTTTTAGAATTTTAAATAAAATTTTTCGAAATTTTAATTAAAAAAATAATTAATTTGAATCTTTTTAAAATTAACTAATTAAAATAATATAATTAAAAAATTTATAATTAAAAATTTCAATTATAACTGTTTCGAAATTAAATCATTTTAGATGCAATTTGGAGTCGTTAATAAACATATGAATACATTCAATCGTGATTCCTTGGAAAAATTTAATTATTTATCAATTATTAAATTAAAATTCTTTAAATATTCGATTTTTTTTAAATCTCCAATAAAATTCTTTAACAATTATTTTTAATTCAATTTCACAAAATTTCAATCAATTTGATAATTCTTTAAACTTGATTTTTCATTTTTTTTAATGTCAGTCAAGATTTAAGTTATTTTTAACTGATTAAAATTAAACGAGCAACCAATTTCATTTTCTCAGACTAGTGGCAACTCTGATTTAGTACCGAAAAAAAATGTTACTGAAACGTAAAAATACAAAAGCAATTGACCTCTGCATCGACAGAGATTTGTCCAGAACCTTGACTTTGTCGGAAGGAGGTCGAATTCTTTGAAGCGGCCAGAAAATATCAGCCAGAGAAATGATATGAAGTACAATATATAATGTAAGAAGGTCGCACAACTATGATATACACACGTGTGTATCTGTATGTGAGATGAAAAGTGTGGCCTGAGATGGCTTGGTTATCTCGCACGTCAAAACGGCGTAAAGTTGTGCCGGTCGAGAGAGGCATATCTCGCTTGGAGCAGGTTGTACGCGGGACTTGGTGGCACAGATACTGACTCTTCAATGTCAAAAGATAGTAGGTGGCTGAGACAGACTCCAAAGAGAGTTTTGTCGACAAGAAGCGACCCATAGGTGGTGGTGATGATGATTCCAAAACATTTCGGGGGGGTCTCTCTATTGCTGACCTCACGATATTTTTCTTATCTGATTACCAGAGGCCTCAAAAACTTATATGCTCCATTCAATGAAACCCATACACACACACATCTAATCACATTTATTCGATTGTCAAAATAAACCCAACACTAAATGAAAAAGACATTTTTGTCTTGAAGGGAAAAATTTCTTTTCAAATAAAAAAAAAGCTAATTCCCTTTTCAAGCCAATCGAATTGAATCCAAATTAAATCTGATTAAAATTAAACTTCAGATTGATTCCAAATTAAATCGGATTGAATCCAAATTAAATCTGATCAAAATTAAACTTCAGATTGAATCCGAATTAAATCTGATTAAAATTAAACTTCGGATTGATTCCAAATTAAATCGGATTGAATCCGAATTAAATCTGATTAACATTTAACTTTTGATTGATTCCAAATTAAATCTGATTAAAATTAAACTTCGGATTGATTCCAAATTAAATCTGATTAAAATTAAACTTCGGATTGATTCCAAATTAAATCGGATCGAATCCGAATTAAATCTGATTAAAATTTAACTTCGGATTGATTCCAAATTAAATCTGATTAAAATTAAACTTCGGATTGATTCCAAATTAAATCGAATTGAATCCAAATTGAATCTGATTAAAATTATACTTAGGATTGATTCCAATTTAAATCTAATTGAAACGGAATTAAATCTGATTAAAATTAAACTTCGGATTGATTCCAAATTAAATCGGATTGAATCCAAATTAAATGTGATTAAAATTAAACTTCGGATTGAATTCGAATTAAATCTGATTAAAATTAAACTTCGGATTGATTCCAAATTAAACGGATTGAATCCGAATTAAATCTTATTAAAATTTAACTTTTGATTGATTCCAAATTTAATCTGATTAAAATTAAACTTCGGATTGATTCCAAATTAAATCAGATTGAATCCAAATTAAATCTGATTAAAATTAAACTTCGGATTGATTCCAATTTAAATCGAATTGAATCGGAATTAAATCTGATTAAAATTAAACTTCGGATTGATTCCAATTTAAATCGAATTGTATCGGAATTAAATCTGATTAAAATTAATCTTCGGATTGATTCCAAATTAAATCTGATTTTAAACTTCGGAATTATTCAAAACGAATTTTTTCTTCACTCATGGATAAAAATGATTGAACATTAATTCGAAAATTTCCTTAGGAATTATATGGGTATCAAAGAAAACAATTCAAAAAATTATCTTTCAAATTCCAAATCAAGATCTTTTTTTTAAATTTGAAATCGAAGATCAGTGGCCTTGGCATCTGAAACAATGCGCTAATTGGAATCGGTAATCTTTTTTTGTTTTCAGATCGTTCTTTATGTTCAGGCACGCTTAGCTGATAAAACGATAAAAGTAAAAATGACAAAGTGATTAAAATAACAAATATGCTTTATCAATTATTAGTTAACTTGAAAGTTATACTATAGAGGGAGATTAACAAAAAAAGAAAAAAAATACTGTCTGCAATAGAGAAGAGAAAATTTAGTACATTTCTGGATAATAATCAGTAAGATTATATCAACGATTAGCGATTTCTTATTATTGACTCCTCGACTCAATTTCTTCAAACTTTTACCTATAGTACAAAAAGTAAATGCGCAACTACATTAATAAAATATGTCGTCGATTCATCAGATTTGCGTGTTTCTAACGCGCTTTTGCAAAATGACACTTGAATGTATTCACTGATCATTTTGAAAAATCAAGTCCGACAAGCACTTGTAAATCAATCGCGAAAAAATAAGTTATTCAGCCTTCACGCGCGCGAGATTGACGACGTTTAGAGAAAGTCGACCCGCGGTAAAAAGTTTCCCCAGAACAGGAATATATATATATAAAATGGTACTGATTTCGACTTGATTTCACCAACACGACCTTCTTTATATACCACACGAGCGTTAAAAACCAATTTCTATATATGATTTATATGATAGTAAAAAGAAAATCTCACTTTAAGTTCTGAATCAATATTGTCTTAAAAATATTGCACTCAGGGAAAAATTATACGTTTGAACCAAATCCACTATTATTTTTGTATGTTTATACATAAAAAAAATTTTTAGGTTATTTTAAATATATAGTTACCCAAGAGAATATTTATTTGTTATAAATAAATGTTTGATACAGTTGAATACATTTTTCGATCGAAGAAAGAATTTGTCCGGTAATCAAATTTTTGATGGAACTAAAATACTTGGTTAAGTGGCATTTATTTGTTTGATTAAGAAGACAAAATTTGGTTGTTTCAAATAAATTTCTTGTGTTAAAAAACAAGCAACTTAAAATTAAAATGACTTCTTTCTTCCCTAACTTAAAATGAGTTCCTTGGGAGAAAAATGTAAAAAATTGTTTAGTCAAACATTTAGAGTGAAGAAATTTTTTCTTATTGAAATTCCCAGCCCTGGTTGACGAACGCCTTAACATGAGGTTTTTTTTTCTAATGTGAAAAAACGCAGTCCTCGCTGTTGAGTCTTATCAGTCATTTCCATTTCTTGATAACTGTTTTTGCTTATCTGAGTCCGAGCTAAAGCTCTGAGTCCCGTCGTCCCTCACTCCGTCTGGTACGGTCTCTATTTCCCTCCCTTTTTCCTCTTCTCTCTCTCTCTCTCTCTCTCTCTCACTTTTTTACCCCTCTCTCTTGCTCACAACTACTTTTATCCGTCTCTCTCTATCCGGTAATAACTTCAGCTATCACCTTCATTGATCTCCCTATCACTGTTTTATCTCATTCCCAGTGACGTCGAAGCCCGGGGGCCGACTATGAATTTTTCCGATTCGAATTCCCAACTCGCGAGGTTATGCACCATGATCTATTTAAAAACGAACCATTTCCAGTTATGTCTTTTGTCAATTGATTCAATAAGATCAATAAGAGAATGCAAGAATGTCGAAAAGAAGGTGGATGGAAAATATCCTAACTTGAGATTATATTTTTCAGCCTTGAAGGAAGAATCGATGAATTAATTAAGATTAGTGCTACCAAGGCTGAGGATTGGCTGCATATTGGATCAAGTCTTATTGCCAATATTCACCCAAGATTAGTGCTACCAAGGCTGAGGATTGGCTGCATATTGGATCAAGTCTTATTGCCAATATTCACCCAAGGGTCAATGCTAAGCGTTACATTTGAATATTGGACCGACTTTTATTGCCAATACTGGCCCAAGGTTCAATGTCAAGGATCGAATTACAATATATGAGCAATATTGACTTAAAATTCAAGTCAGTTAAAAGCCAGTTTTTAGCCAGGAATGTAGAAACTAAGTCTAAGGCTCGATTTAAAATATGGATCTAATTTTTATCTTAAATAATCACCCGAGACTCAAACCGAAGCCTTGAATTAAAATCTTAGACCAATATTGACTCAATATTCCAGTGAATTAAAAGCCAGTTTTCAGCCAGGAATGTAGAAACTAATTCTAAGCATCAACTTCAAATATTGGACCAACTCTTATCGCCAATATTGACCCAAGGATCAATGCTAAGTTTCGAATGTAAATAGTAGACCAATATTGACTGAAGATTACGGTAAATTAAAAGCCAGTTTTCAGCCAGGAATGTAGAAACTAAGCCTCGAATGTAAATATTAGACTAATATTGATCTAAGATATGACATGAAAAGTTAATCCTCAATCAAACAAGTGTTCCTAGTCTCTGGCAAGATGGGACCTATCCTATTGAAAACTGGGCTGTAGCAAGGGCCAAACTAGTTTTCGTAATTTCTGGTAACCAAGAAAAAATTTTCACCTCAGAATGAAATTTAACCCAGAGGGAAAATATCAAGGTTAACGATTGAAAAAATATTGAAACAACTCTTGTCGCCATTATTGGCCCCAGTTAGTGAAGGTAAAAATCAATGACAAACCCCGAATTTCAATATTGGACCAATATTCACCCAAGATTCCAATTTCATTAAAAGAAATATTTTTCGCAAATTTAAATTCAAGACTTCCTTTTCTTTCCTAAATTCGCACTCTTGGGCCAATATTGGCCCAAACTCGGCAACCCTGAGAAACAAACAATAACACAAAATTCACAATCAACTGAATAAAAATATCCCATCACTCGAAGATGCTCTATAACAATAAGCTGAAAATAAATCCCTGCGGTTCTTGGCTCGGTTCTGAATTATGAGTTTTCTCGTGATAAACTATCTAAGATGTGTAATCTGAAGGCGAAACGATCTGAGAATGATTGTTCCATCTTGTAGATTAGTCTTGAAACCTGTAGATAAATAGCGAACCAGCATGTACGGGTAGACGGACGAGATTTGCGGTAAACTGAGCGGCAATCTGATTGTAAGCATGGGTTATATACGAAAAAGTGGGGGTGGGTGGTGGGCAGATCGTTCGCCTAATCTTTTGCCGATCTTTTGCGAGTGCGCCAAGTGTACGAAAAGGAGATCCAAACGTTCGGTCTCGTCGTCGTCGACGTTATATATGCTGATATCGCGAGCCCTCTACATTATTCAACGGACGTTTCGGAGACAGGTCGTGTGTCGAGAGGACTTTCTCGTATATTCCACCGAACTCATGATGAATTGATGATGGAATTTTGCAACACTCCAACTTCTCTCACCAGCATATAAATACTTAAATTTAAAATCAATTATTCCTTTTCACATTTGTTTCTTTATTTATTTTTTATTTACTTGACTAATTCTTCAACTATTCCCGTGCAGAAATTCAACGACCTGGCCCTGACCTGGCCCTGATCTGGTTCCGATTTTTAAATAAGACTTTGTTCTGAGAGACCGATCGTTTTTAGTTCATTTTTGCGATGGTCATAGTCGTTAAAGTGTGTGTTAAACTCCGCCATGCGTCTGGGGTTCGATCCCCCTGTGGTGAAAATTTTATTTTACTTTTTTTACACATACAAAAGGATGCCATTTTTCCCCATGGGGTAAATTTGCTAAATTTACCACTTCCTTCAGAAAAAAAACTCCCTTTACGATAGAGAAAATCTAAATTTCAACTCGGACAGAAAGAGATAAATTCTTATTTTTTTTTCTCTTTTTTTTAATGATACTCCATCCCTGTTTGAATTCTGTGGCAGCGTGGGTATATCTGTATCGCCTCGAATCGCTCCTGACTTGGTGTGTATAAACATATATATGTATACGAATTTACATAACGATATTATTAGCTAGCGTGGTGGCATAAATATCAGTGAGATAGCAGCCGCGATGGTAACGTCGTCGATCGCGCGGATAGCATACAAGGACCACCGATGTCTAAATGTGCGAGCGAGCGAGAGAGAGAGAGAGAGAGAGTCGCGCCATTGTACCAGAATCTGGACCCGTTTCCTCATTATTATTAATATTTCACAATTATCGCGTTTGCTGTTATAGAGATTATTAAATCGATAACGCCCATCTCTGGAAACGTTCTCTTGCTTTCGAGGAGAATTACAATCGAGGGAGAATTCGAGATTCGACAATTTAAAAATCTTTTCACCCCTCTTTTATATTTCACTTTCTTTGCCTTATAGCAAATGAAAAAAAAAAGCCACGAAACAATTAGAAAAAAATTTTTTTTCCCACGATCGCAAAATCTCTATTTTCTAATCCACTTTCAAGATACAATCGAAAAGATAAATTGTCAAAGAGGGCTTAATATATAGAATATTTGATTTCGTTCCCGGATTATATATTTATATGATGAACATCAACCGTTTTCAACCCGTCCCTTGATTTAATTCACAATAGGAATTAAATTATAATCTCTAATTTATAAAGTAATCGAATTTACAAGTTATTTGGAAAAAAGCAGCATTAGAAAATATATTTTAAATGGAGGGAAAGATATTATATCATATCGGGTATTATATTCCATAATAACATTTAATCCTTGCCACACCTTGAGAGATGTTGTATATATATACAAAAAAAAAAACCGAAAAACCAGTAAATTGATTAGATAAAATCAAGTTCTTAATTGAGCACTTGCACAGCAGGTTATTGAAATTATCTCATCAAAATAGTGTGGTTTTTATACAAAGAAATTGATTAATAGGTCCTTTCCCCCCTCTCCTTTAAAAAAATTACTTGTCTATTATCAAATAAATATTTAATTGTATCAATTAAATTAAAGCAATTAAATTTGAATCAATGCAACAATTATTATTTCACTTGCAGTTTATTTGTTTATTTGTTTATTTGTTAAAAAAATTACTTGTCTATTAGTAAATAAATATTTATTTGTATCAATTAAATTAAAGCAATTGAATTTGAATTAATGCAAAAATTATTATTTCACTTACAGTTTATTTGTTTCAAATAAAAATTATTTGGTCCAATATTTATTTGATAATAGTAATCGGTTATTTGAATCAAATAATTTTTCTTCCGTTGTAATAATTTACCGATAAGTCACTTCATTTGAATAAAGTATAAAAAAAATGGTACATTTTTATAATTTTAAATAAATATTTTTTTTCAGGCATTAATATAAATTTTTTGACTTAAAATATTTTACATCAAATAAATGCTGCTTTTACCCTTATCTACTCTCACAAGTTTATCAAGAAGGTCACCATCAGAGATTGTAGCTGATATTGTGGACTGTACATTACAGATAATACCCACCACCATTCACGAACTATCCTTTTTATAATAAAAAAAAAGTACGGGAACTATCACAAAGAGTAAATTTAAAAATTATCTTCTCAGACAATTCTACAGTTTTTTTTTGCTAAATATTTTCTGGATGAAAGAATTAAATAAGTTTGTAAATTTTTAAAATAATTAACGTATGTATTTTATTATATTAATTTTTTGCTATTATTACTCATATGCTGAAGTTTTCCTAATTTTACCCTATTTGACATGGGGCTTTAGCTGGGGCCGAGTCAGTTTTCCTAGTTACTGGCAAAGATTTTTTTGAGTTCTATTTCAAACAGGGTCAAAGTGGAACAATTTCTCTAAAGGCTACGACTAGTATTATTAATAATATTATTAACCGAGTGAGAAATTGGACAAATTTTATCGCCAATATTCGCCCATGACTGAAATCCAAGCCTCGAATTCGAATATTGAATCAATTTTTATCGCCAATATTGACACAGGAGTCAATGCCAAGTTTTGAATTTAAATACTGGACCAATATTGACCCAAGAATCGAGCCAATTTATAGCCAGTTTTTAGCCATGAGAATTTAACCTAGCCTAGAATTTAAATATTGCTCCAAGATTTCAAACATATGGAAAACTTTTCAACATTCTTTGCGCCAATATTTCTCATCCAATATTTAAATTCAAGGCCTGCCATTGGTTCCTATGCTCGCCACCTTGGGCGAATATTGGCTCAATCATGGTACCAAGTTTTTTCACAATTTTTCCAATCTCACACCTCCCGTATTTTTCGAGAAAAATTAGAAATTAAAATTACTCCACTTTGGAAGAGAAATATTTCATATTTATTGTAATACAAGCAAGAAAAAATTGTCCTTAGAACGTAATTCAACTCAAGTGCGGGTAAATTTCTCATACAAATCGAACTAAAGTACAAAGAAGAATATAGAAAACAAACTTTCGCATACCGCAAGATTTGATCAATTGAAACTTGAGTGAAAAGAAATAAAGCAAAAAAAAAAAAGTGAAAGAGAAGAGGTGAATTTTCTCTTTACAAATATGATGCTGGAATGATGGACCAGAACGGGGCATAATTCGCATAATCGATATGTACACAAGTGCAAGCAGTATAATACTCTCCCGTCAATCGAAATAGTTTGATATCTCGGCCGCGAGTACCCGAGGGCGACCCCTTCTCCCTCTCCTCGTCCTCCTCCTCCACGGTACTTCCATCCGCGCATAATCATCGGCAATAAATCTCGGTTGCATAAGTGTAACGAGAGATATGAGATCGCAACGCACACAGCCTGAGGCCGGTGAGAGTTCTGCGTTGATCGAATCCAGAAATTCTCTCTCTCACTCACTCTTGTCCAGCAATTTCCAGTCTCCAAAGGGAACTACTAAATTATTCCATTTTCCTAGAAACGTACCTCGACATTTCTATTCAACTTGAATATATTCAAATCTCGAAACTTAAGTTTCTGCACAAATTGTTGGTACTCACCACAAGTAGACATTATACAGGAAAATGATTGATTGAATCACAAAAGTTTTTTTCAAACTTACCTGAAACAAGCAAAAAAACAAACACAGGTTATTACTTATTCCTTAAAGAGAAAAATTAATAAATGTAATAAATAATTATAAATATAATAAACATAATAATAAATTTA